>CM038677.1:585265202-585339363 GCA_021605205.1 Aegilops longissima | reverse complement strand
AAGGGAATTACGTATGTTGTCATAACGGTTCGACCGATAAAGATCTTCATAGAATATGTAGGAGCCAATATGGGCATCCAGGTTCCGCTATTGTTTATTGACGGAGAGTTGTCTCGGTCATGTCTACATAGTTCTCGAACCCGTAGGGTCTGCACGCTTAACGTTCGTTGACAATATAGTGTTATATGATTTGATGACCGAATGTTGTTTGGAGTCCCGGATGAGATCACGGACAAGATGAGGAGTCTCGAAATGGTCGAGAGGTAAAGATTGATATATAGGACGATGGTATTCGGACACTGAAAGAGTTTCGGGATGCACCGGGTAGTCATCGGGTCACCGAAAGGGGTTCCGGACACCCCTCGCTAGGTGTATGGGCTTAATGGGCCATGGAGGGGATAGACCAGACCACAGGGGGCTAGTGCGCCCCTTTCCCTGGCCGACCAGCCCTAGGGAAGGAAAGGGGGGAGGGCTAGCCCCTCCTGCCTTCCCCTTCTCATGGAAGAAAGGAAAAGGGGGGCGCCTCCCTCCCCTGCCTACCCCCCGCACCTACACATGGCAGGGGGGCACTTGGGAGGAGACCCCCAAGTAGGATTCGGCCTACTTGGGGGGCCCTCTTGGCTGTTCCCTCCTCTCCCCACCTATATATATGTGGGAGGGGGCGCCTAGTACACCAGAACATTACTTAGCCGTGTGCAGCGCCCCCTCCACCGTTTACACCGCCGGTCATATTTTCGTAGTGCTTAGGCGAAGCCCTACAGCGATAGCTTCACCATCACCGTCACCACGCTTTCGTGCTGTCGGAACTCATCCACTACCTCGCCGTCTTGCTGCATAAATAAGGAGGAGGACGTCACCGAGCTGAACGTGTGCTGAACGCGGAGGTGCCGTACGTTCGGTACTTGATCGGTTGGAGCGCGGAGAAGTTCGACTACATCAACCGCGTTACTAAACGCTTTTGCTTACGGTCTACGAGGGTATGTAGACACACTCTCCCCTCTCGTTGCTATGCATCTCCATGGATAGATCTTGCGTGTGCGTAGATTTTTTTTGTTTTCCATGCAACATTCCCCAACAGTGGCATCGGAGCCAGTTCTATGCGTCGATGATATGCACGAGTAGAACACAAAGAGTTGTGGGCGGTGATAGTCATACTGCTTACCACCAACATCTTATTTTGATTCGGCGGTATTGTGGGATGAAGCGGCCCGGACCAACCTTACATGTCCACGCACATGAGACCGGTTCCACCGACTGACATGCAACTAGTTTTGCATAAAGGTGGCTGGCAGGTGTCTGTTTCTCCTACTTTAGTTGAATCGAATTTGACTGCAGCCGGTCCTTGAAGAAGGTTAAAACAGCAAACTTGATAAATCACCATTGTGGTTTTTGCCGTAGGTAAGAACGGTTCTTGCTAGAAACCCGTAGCAGCCACGTAAAACTTGCACCAACAAAGTAGAGGGCGTCTAACTTTTTTTTGCAGGGTATGTTGTGATGTGATATGGTCAAGATATGATGTGATATACGTTATTGTATGATATGATCATGTTTTGTAATTTATATGCAACCGGCAGGAGCCTTATGGTTGTCTCATTATTGTATGAAATGCAATTGCCATGTAATTGCTTTACTTTATCGCTATGCGTTAGCAATAGTTGTAGAAGCAATAGTTGGTGAGACGACCCCAACACAACGATGGAGATCAAGGTGTCGAGCTGGTGACGACGGAGATCATGATGATGCTTTGGATATGGAGATCAAAAGCACAAGATGATGATGGCCATATCATGTCACATATTTTGATTGCATGTTATAGTTATCCTTTATGCATCTTATTTGGCTTAGAACAGCGATAGCATTATAAGATGATCCCTTCACTAAATTTCAAGGTAAAAGTGTTCTCCCCGAGTATGCATCGTTGCTAAAGTTTGTCGTTCCGAAGCACGCCGTGATGATCGGGTGTGATAGACTCTATGCTCACATAAAACGGGTGTAAGCTAGGTTTACACACGCGGAATACTTGGGTTAAACTTGACGAGCCTAGCATGTACAGACATGGTCTCAGAACACTGGAGACCGAAAGGTCGAACGTGAGTCATATAGTAGATATGATCAACATAGAGATGTTTGATACGTCTCCAACGTATCTATAATTTTTTATTGCTCCAAGCTATATTATCTACTGTTTTGGACCATAATGGGTTTTATTTTCCACTTTTATATTACTTTTGGGACTAACCTATTAACCGGAGGCCCAGCCCAGAATTGCTGTTTTTTTGCCTATTTCAGTGTTTCAAAGAAACGGAATATCAAACGGAGTCCAAACGGAATGAAACCTTCGGGAACGTGATTTTCTCACCAAATATGATCCAGGAGACTTGGACCCCACGTCAAGAAAGAAGGGAGGCGGACACGAGGGTGGAGGGCGCGCCCCCTGCCTTGTGGGCCCCCCGAAGCTCCACTGACGTACTCCTTCCTCCTATATATACCTACGTACCCACAAATGATCAGATACGGAGCCAAAAACCTAATTTCACCGCCGCAAACCTTCTGTACCCACGAGATCCCATCTTGGGGCCTGTTCCGGAGCTCCGCCGGAAGGGGAATCCACCACGGAGGGCTTCTACATCATCACCATAGCCCCTCCGATGAAGTGTGAGTAGTTTACCTCAGACCTTCGGGTCCATAGTTAGTAGCTAGATGGCTTCTTCTCTCTTTTTGGATCTCAATACAATGTTCTCCCCCTCTCTCGTGGAGATCTTTTCGATGTAATCTTCTTTTTGCGGTGTGTTTGTTAATACCGATGAATTGTGGGTTTATGATCAAGATTATCTATGAGCAATATTTGAATCTTCTCTGAATTCTTTTATGTATGATTTGTTATGTTTGCAAGTCTCTTCGAATTATCAGTTTGGTTTGTCCTACTAGATAGGTTTTTCTTGCAATGGGAGAAGTGCTTAGCTTTGGGTTCAATCTTGCGGTGTCCTTTCCCAGTGACAGAAGGGGCAGCAAGGCACGTATTGTATTGTTGCCATCGAGGATAACAAGATGGGGTTTTTATCATATTGCATGAATTTATCCCTCTACATCATGTCATCTTGCTTAAGGCGTTACTCTGTTTTCTTGAACTTAATACTCTAGATGCATCTTTGGATAGCGGTCAATGAGTGGAGTAATAGTAGTAGATGCAGGCAGAGTCGGTCTACTTGTATCGGACGTGATGCCTATATACATGATCATACCAAGATCTCAGAGCGACCTGACCCAAAATCGGTCAAATCTACGTATGCATACATCCCAAGATCATCTTTGGTACTCACGATACATCGATGAAATAATCAAAGTTCAATCACACCTGAATTTATTACACGATTCTCATATAGAGTCTTTATTACAAGAGAATAAATTCGGCTCAAGGCCAACTCATGAGAAATAAACTACTAATGCTGCGGAAGCGTAGAAGTAAAGCGAGTCCATCCGACTCCAAAGGGCAATCGCCAAGCGCGGGGCGTAGCCTCACTCCTGATCGGAATAAATCTCTGCAACATAAGACGTTGCAGCCGTGTAGGTCAGCTTTTTGAATAAGCTGGCAAGTCATGAAGAGAATAATAAATAATAAAATTACTAACACTATATGCATTTTGGCTATGGGGCTCTAAGTTTCATCATTTTGCGAAAAGCCAATTTTCTCCTACTACAGTGGACTTGCTTGCAAATTACTACAAATTGTTGGTAGTTATTGAGATGGTTCCGCCAACCAATATCTCATTCCCAAATTATTAAGTCATAAACCCCTCAAATTAATTCATTAGTTTTAGTGTTGAGATTTCCGAATACTTCCAAGTTCCAGAGGCTCAAATTGTCCGTAATCGGGACACGGCTAATCGATTAGATCTTTAACTCTGCAGAGGTTTATGACTTTTCCGCAAGAATCATTCCCTCCTTTTAAGTCTTCGCACTTCATGGTGTTTGAAGACGGACGAATGAATAAACAGGTCTTCCAAAGAGTTCTTCTCAGCTCTGCCGGTACCCATCCAATCCTACCGTTCTTCTACATCTCGTAGTACCGTCCAGCCAGCGTCACTACTAGGGTTAACCCAGCGAGCCCATAATGGCTTGCGGCTGCAGAGTAAGCTTCCGGTCAAGGGGCATCCATCCGTCTCTTCGTGGCTGGGTGAAGCTTTCCGCAAGATGTCATGGCACTTCTCCATGCATCCCGCCAACCACCGGGTTCTCCAGGTGCCCGTCAACCGCCTCCACCCAGTAGTCCATCTTGATTCTTGTAGTTCATGGGGTTGTCATCATCATTGACTCTCACATCTTTCTTATGAATTTCACTCAACCAAAACCCGCTCTGAGCATAGCAAAGTAAACTACTTAGTCCGGGGTCATGGTAACAAGGGATTGGTTCATCCTACCACATGATACTACTCAAGATTAATAACTTCAAAATTTCAACTACTGCATGCATGGTGGGGTGGTGATAATTTCTAATGCACAAAAACATAGGTATAGAAAATAACATGATCAAAACTTACCTTGCTGATGATCCTCGTAAGCTAAAGATTCGTAGTAGCAAGCTTCGCACTCCGGAAACTCTACCGAGACAAACAATGATCACAATAAGCATATAGCATAGGATCACATAATACAATAGCATAACAATAGCAACATAACACACCAAAACAACCAAATCAAAACCCAAGGGAAAACTCAAAGAAAACCAACTCAAGTTTCCTACTTCAAGCAACAACTAAAAATAGTGTTATATAACAACAATTTTCCCAACATAACCTAATCATGGTTTTATGTTAACTTAACAGAAAAGAATGCATTAAGCAACTAGGAGCAAAAAGAATTAACTTAAAATCTATTATGAAACTCCTATTAGGCCTAATTCAATTTCTATTAAGAAAAATAAAATAAAAGTTTTGTTTATTATAAATAAAAGTTCATCCTATAAGGTGACAGAAACTATCCTAGAATAATCAATCACATGATAAAAATAAATTTATTTACTAATTAAAATAATAGGAAAACAGTAGCTAGTTAATTAATTAGGATTAACAAGATTCTGCTTAAAACTATTTTTATTAATCCTAAAATACCCAAATTAATTCCTATGGTTAGGTAATGTCAAAATAAAGTTGGGACAAAAAGAATCATATAAAAATAATTTTTCTAACTCATGTTATAACAGATTTACTATTCTGACTAAAACTAAAATAAAGCAATTTTAATTAATTTTAACATAGCTAAATACATTTTCTACAGAAACTAAAGAAAATTTGCAAACCAACAAAAAAGAATCACCTAAAAATATTAAACAGAATAAAAGATATGAATTTTTCAAAACAGGAACTATTCATTAAAACAGAAAACAAAATAAATGAAAAAGGGCCTAATGGGCCTAAACTACGCACTGAGCGTAATATAAACTAAACGGGCCTAGGGTTAAACGAGTCGGGCCGGCTAAATAAAAATAAACCCTAACTAAAATAAACCGTAAACTAAACCGGTCGAACAGCGTTTTATTTAAAAGACATACTGTGACGCCCCAAGACCGGAGCTTCAGTTGCCTTCCAGGGTTTCCGAGTTTTGTCGTGTGGTTTGTTTTGTTTGTGCATTGCTCATGTCATCTCTTGCATTGCATCATCCCATCATATCATTATTTTAAAACTCTTCTAAATAAATTGTATGGATTTTTTTCGATCCATTTAAATCGAGGGATTCACAATGGTGATTTCTCTTTATAACATACCCTCCCAATATTATTAGGGAGCTATAAAATATTCCATTAATTGGAATTCACCATAACACACTTGCAAATTCCAATGCCCTTTCTACTTCAAGTTTGGTCCCCAAACTTTGCCAACATTCTTTTCCCATTTATTGTGGCTCCTCTAAAATTCTCAACATTTTGGGCCTTCCAAACTTCCACTTCCTATTCAAACCATTTGAATTATATTCAAATGAATTTGAATTATTTCCTTCAATCATGGCCTTTCTATTTTCTTGGAGCGAGCATATTTTTATGAGTCCGGAAAATACCCTCATACCCTAATTCTTGTCCACTCATTTATTTTTCTCTCCCTTTCTTTCTTTGCGTTTATTTTTTTTTTTTGAAGAGTTTTAAGAGAGAGAGAAGAGAGCTGTAGCCAGCCGGCCCCTGGCCATTCTCCTCCCGCCCGCCTCTATGGCCCAAGGCCTCCCAAGGCCTAGCCGCCCCTGCCCTTAACCCTAGCCCGCAGCCATCTCTCTCCTCGACTCCCACCAGCGCCCTCCCCATCTCTCCTCTCGATCCAATTCTCTCCTCGATCCTTCCTCCAGCCCGATCGAGCTGCCCTCTCCCGATCCCCATCTCACTCTCTCCTCTCGATCCGCGCCTCCTCGCCAATCCCGTCGCCCAAGCGCCCGAGGAGAGGAGCTCCTCGAGCACCTGCACCCGACCCTCTCGCCCGGCCTTGAACCCGATCCCGTCGCTCCTCCATGCGACCAGGCGGACCCCAGTGGCCTCCTCGTCGCCGACGAGCTCCACCAGAGCGCCGCGCCCGACCTCCTCCTCGCCCTTCCTTCTCCCGCGTGCCGCCGTCGCCTCGCGACCCGTCGCCGTTTTCTGCCGCCGGCGCCCCGAGGACTCGCGCCGAGCCCCACGGCTCCGCAACCATGCCCCGTCGCCGCCGCGGCCCTGCCGGACGTGGTGACCCTCGCCGCTCCCTGCGCCCGGTACTCCCTCCGGTCGCCAAGCATCTTCAACTCCGGCGCCCCTGCCTCGGGAAGTCCTGCCCGACGCCATGGCCGCCACCCCATGGAGTCCCACCGGCCGGGGACCAGATGAGCCCCTGCCCCGCCTCTGCTTCGTTCGAGCGGGGAGGAGGACGCATCTCCGCTCGTCCGCATCGACCAGCGCCAAATCCCGTTCCGCGCCTAGCTGCTGCTGTAGGCCATGAGCTCACGGCTACCGCACGGGCGCCAAGACCAAGACCGCACCGGACCACATCGTCTCACCGGATCGTCAAGACCATCTCGGTTTTTTTTGCGAGTACCTCTACGCCCGAAGACATTGGAAGCGCCAAGTACCACGACGTCTTTGGGAGACCCGTTTTCGTCAAGTTCAACTACACGAATCCGCCAAGTATCTCTGCACATGAAGACGCAAGATCATCTCGGATATCGACAAGTACCCCTACGGAAACCTGAATCGCCAAGACCGGATCCGACAAGTACCCCGATGACGTGTACCACTACCGTCGACCCTCGAAGACCCCGTGGACCCCGAACATCCACGGGACGTGAACAACTACTTCCGATGACGAGACGTACCACTACCATCGAACATGAACGTCTACTTCCCCCTACGCCGTGTACGACTACCATCGCCGAGATCGCAAGTACCACGACAACCCCGAAGGGATTCGGACCCGTCAAGTACCTCTTCGAAAACGAACGTGAAACACTACTTCCTCTACCGTCGCCGTGTACCACTACTTCCCTCGGCGATCATCGCGAGAACGTCTACTTCCCTCTACGAAACGCGAACCGTCCCGTTTGATCGATCCGAAGGTATAACCCGTGACGATCGCCGTGCCCGGTTGTCCTTGCGATGACCCCACCATCCGTGGGAACCCGGTAATCGGGATCACCCCACCATCCTCGCATGACTCGCTCACGTCCACACTTTCCTTTGCACCGGTATCTCAATCGAGTTATCGGAACCGATATGTTGCCGTGGCATCATTTTCGGATTCGTTGCCGTGGCACCCCTTTCTTCCACCACGGTGACAATGCTTCATAACATGCTCCTGTCAACGTTTTCATAAAAATTGCATAAACTTGCACATGTCATCCGCATCATGATAACAACATTTAAATGTTGAAAATTGTTGTTTGCATTAATTTGCTTAAATGCCTTGCTAAAATGATTTATTTCATAACTAAATAACCGTAGCTCCATTTTAAATAAATTATATATGTAAATGGGGTGGAAAAATGCATAGATTAACATGGTAGCTTTACTTTGCATGTTTAACAACTCTAAAATATGCTTTAGGTCAGATCAGTACTGAATCCATAATATGCATATGAGGATTTTTCCGGAATTGTTGTTGTTGTTTCCGGCCTCATTTAAACTTGCCTAGTTAGGTAGTTTTGTTGTGCTTCACCTCTTGCCATGTTTAATAACATTTAATATTGTCGAGTACCTAATCGGGAGAGAACTAAATAGTTGAATGTGGTGTTTCCGTCAATATGCAACTCGTTGTATATTGAGCTCCACTTAACTTGTAGTGTTGTTTGTGCATATTGCCTTGCCATGCTATTTAAACCGGACATGCATCATACTTGTTTGTGCATCATGACATGTTTATGTGATGGTTGTTTACTATGTTGTTTGTTTGTTTCCGGTTTGCTTTTCTCGTTAGCTTCGGTTCCGTTCCGGAGTTGTGAGGATTCATTCGACCTCGTCCGTTTGTCTTCTTCATGGACTCGTTCTTCTTCCTTGCGGGATTTCAGGCAAGATGACCATACCCTCGAAATCACTTCTATCTTTGCTTGCTAGATGCTCGCTCTTTTGCTATGCCTTTGCTACGATGCCTACCACTTGCTATATCATGCCTCCCATATTACCATGTCAGCCTCTAACCTTTTCACCCTTCCTAGCAAACCGTTGTTTGGCTATGTTACCGCTTTGCTCAGCCCCTCTTATAGCGTTGTTAGTTGCGGTGAAGATGAAGTTTGTTCCTTGTTGGAACATGGAGATGTTGTTCCTTGTTGGAACATGTTTTACTTGTTGGGATATCACAATATATCTTATTTAATTAACATCTATATACTTGGTAAAGGGTGGAAGGCTCGGCCTTATGCAGTGTTTTGTTCCACTCTTGCCGCCCTAGTTTCCGTCATATCGGTATTATGTTCCCGGATTTTGTGTCCCTAACGCTGTCGGGTGATTTATGGGACCCCTTGACGATTCGCTTTGAATAAGACTTTTCCAGCAAGGCCCAACATTGGTTTTACCATTTGCCTCACCTATGCCCTTTTTCCCTTGGGTTTCCGGAGCCGAGGGTCATCTTTATTTTAGCCCCCCGCCGGTGCTCCTTCGAGTGTTGGTCCGAATCGAGCTACTGCGGGGGCCACCTTGAGGCAACTCGAGGGTTGGTTTTACTCGTAGCTAGTCTCATCCGATGTTGCCTCGAGAACGAGGTACGTCGACTCCTATCGGGATTTGTCGGCACATCGGGCGGCTTTTGCTGGTCTTGTTTTATTGCTGTGAAATGTCTTGTAGCCGGATTCCGAGACTGATCGGGTCTTCCGGGAGAAGGAATATCCTTCGTTGATCGCGAGAGCTTATCATGGGCTGTTGGGACACCTGCGGGGTTTTGAACTTTCGAAAGCCATGCCCGCGGTTATGTGGCAGATGGGAATTTGTTAATGTCCGTTGTAGAAAACCCGAAGTTGACCTTAATTAAAATACACCAACGCGTGTGTAACGTGATGGTCTCTTCTCGGAGTCCGGAAGTGAACACGTGTTGGAGTTATGTTTGACGTAAGTAGTTTCAGGATCACTTCTTGATCATAGTTGTTCGACCGTGCTTTGCTTCTCTTCTCGCTCTCTTTTGCGTATGTTAGCCACCATATATGCTGGTCGCTGTTGCAGCTCCACCTCACAACCCTGTCCTACCTTTAAGCTTAAATAGTCTTGATCTCGCGGGTGTGAGACTGCTGAGTCCCCGTGACTCACAGATACTTCCAAAACCATTTTGCAGGTGCCGATGAAACCGTGCAGGTGATGCACCTGAGCTCAAGGAGGAGCTCGATGAAGATCTTGTTCTTTGTGTTGTTTCGCTTTGAGTTGATCAAGAGTGGAGCCCAGTTGGGACGATCGGGGATCTGTGTAGCATTTGGGGTAGTCTTCTTTTATTTTGGTTCCGTAGTCGGACCTTGTTTGTACCTGTATGATGTAATGTTTTACTCATGTATTGTGTGAAGTGGCGATTGTAAGCCAACTATGTATCTTTTTCCCTTATATATTACATGGGTTGTGTGAAGATTACCTCACTTGCGACATTGCTTTCAATGCGGTTATGCCTCTAAGTCGTGCTTCGACACGTGGGAGATATAGCCGCATCGAGGGCGTGACACATACCCCTTCGGGGGTGCTCTAATCTACGTCGTAGATTTGAGATCCGACGGCGGGGTGGAGCTCCGGCGACTCACCGGAGTTTGGACGGAGGCGGCGGCTTGGTGGCGAGTGTGCCGACGGCTCCGGTCGTCGGGGAGGTCGGCGGAGAGCTCCGGCGGTGCGACGAGCTCGGGAGGCGCGGTGGAGTCGGTGGAGGTCGGGAGGCGAGGTCGGCGACGGCGACGCAAATGGCGGCGGTGAGTTCGGCTCCGCGACGGCGTGTGAGAGAGGGGGTTTCAGGCGGGGCGAGGGGGCATGGGGTGCGAGGCCCGGTATTTATAGGGGGCCTCGGCAACGGGGGCGATCGGGGAGATCGGATCCGGATCTCGGGATCCCATGACGATGCGGCGCTTGCGCGTGCGTGTATGGGGTTGAAGAAGGGGTGGGGTCCGCTGTCGGTGAGAGGAGGGGGCGCGCGTCAGGCGACTGCTCAAGGGGCTTGGTCTGGGGAGGTGAGGCCGGCTCATTGGCTCATTGGCTGGCTGGGCCGCTGGTGGGCAGTCTGCGGTGGGTGGCCTCGGCACTGGCTGGGCAGGGGGCTGGCTGGCGCTGGGGGGGGTTTTTTTAAAAAAATATTTTTTAATAAAACAAAAACAAAGATAAAACATAATCTATAAATATTTTATATAGCACATATATATACCAAAATGATCAGGGGAATATTCCTATCATTTGAACATTTTCCAAAGGCAAAATCCAAACTTTATAAAATTTCATTTTTTCCAATATTCAAATAAAACCCAAATTTGAATTCAAAACTTTTGGCATTGTTTCTCCGATATTTTTGGAGTGTCATGTTTACTCCTCTCATACTTTTGATCAAGTATTTATCGGGCATAGTTTTTGAAATGATTCCCACTTGCCATAGTTTGAATTCAAATTTGAAAACTCAAAGCTCAAAACCCAAATGGCAATCAAATTCAAACAGGATGCATAGATGCTTAGCTATAATTGTAAAACATTCCAAATAGGAAATTTGGGATGTTACAAACCTACCACCTTAAGATGAATCTCGCCCTCGAGATTCGGGTTGGCTAACAAATAGGTGCGGTGGTCTCAAGAAGGTCTTCTTGGCGCTCCCGGTGGCTTCTTCCTCGGAGTGGTGACTCCACAAACCTTGCAAAACTTGATGACCTTGTTGCGGGTGACTCGCTCGCAGTCTCGAGAATTCGGACGGGTTTCTCCTTGTAGGTCAGATCACCGCTGTTGTATGGCCTCTAGGGCACCTTTGTGTCTCTCAATGGAACATCGGCCATGTCGGCATGACACTTCTTCACCGAGAAACATGGAAGACATCATGAACTCCGGACAATCCTTCCGCAATTCCAACTTGTAAGCAACTTCTCCACGACGTTCGAGGATTTTGTAGGGCCAATGAATCGGGTGCTAACTTCCCTTGACACCAAACCTCTTGATTCCACGAAGTGAGACACACGAAGATATGCTCGGTCTCCCACTTCGTAAGTCACTTCCTTGCGCTTCTTGTCGGCATAACTCTTCTGTCTCATTGTGCTATCTTGAGTCTGTCTCGAATCAGCTTGACTTTCTCTTGAATCCTGATAAGGTCGGAACCGAAAAGTGATCGATCTCCAACACTATCCCACAGAATGGTGTTCTCGCACCTCCTTCCATATAGAGCTTCGAAGGGGCCATCTTGATCGGATTGATAACTGTTGTTGTATGAGAACTCTGCGTATGGCAAATTATCATCCCAGCTAGACCCATAGTCTAGCACACAAGCTCTCAACATGTCCTCCGAATCTGGTTGACTCTCTCGGTCCATCCATCTGCTGCGGATGAAAAGCTGTCTTGAATTCCAGCCTCGTACCCAAAGTTTCATGCAACTGCTTCCAAAACTTTGAGGTAAACTGCGTTCCTCTATCGACACGATTTTCCTCGGAACTCCATGCAGACATATGATCCTGGTCATGTATATCTTGGCCAACTTAGCACTGGTATAGGTAGTCTTCACGGGAATGAAGTGAGCTACCTTGGTCAAACGATCAACCACTACCCAGATGGAATAATAACCTGAACGGGTCCTGGGTAATCATGTGATGAAATCCATTCCAAGTTTCTCCCATTTCCACTCGGGAATCGGCAAAGGTTGAAGTAACCCTATTGGCTTCTGATGTTCTGCCTTTACTCGTTGACAAACATCGCATACTGCTACGTACTCGGCAATATCCTTCTTCATACCTGTCCACCAGAAACTTTCCTTCAAATCCAGGTACATCTTGGTGTTGCCGGGGTGAATCGAGTACGGTGAATCATGAGCCTCCTGAAGAATTAGCTTCCTGAGTTCGGGATCATTGGGCACATAAATACGATCCCCGAACCATATAGCTCCGTGCTCATCCTTATGGAATCCTTTAGCTTTTCCTTCATTCATCTTTTGCTTTATCTCATCAATTTCCTTGTCCGACTTCTGGGCTTCACGAATCCTTTCGGCCAAAGTGGACTGAACTTCCTGAGTTGCAACATATCCTCTCGGAACTATCTCCAGTCGGAGATCTCTGAGGTCATCGACTAACTCCTGGGGTAATCCTCCTGCTGTAAGCGTATTCACATAACTCTTACGGCTCAAAGCATCTGCTACAACATTAGCTTTACATGGGTGGTAATGCAATCTCATGTCATAGTCCTTTATCAACTCTAGCCACCTCCTCTGCCTGAGGTTCAATTCCTTCTGCGTGAAAATATACTTCAGGCTCTTGTGATCTGTGTAAACATCACAACTGTTTCCGATGAGGAAATTTCTCCAGGTCTTGAGTGCATGCACTACGGCTGCTAACTCCAAATCATGTGTGGCATAATTCATCTCATGAGGTCGTAGCTGTCTGGAGGCATAAGCTACAACTTTTCCTTCCTGCATGAGTACTCCTCCGAGTCCTTGACGAGAAGCGTCACAATAAACCTGGTATTCCTTGTGTATGTCCGGCAAAATCAACACTGGGGCTGTAACCAAACGTTTCTTCAATTCCTGAAAACTGGCTTCACATTCCTCGGTCCAAACAAACTTGGCTTCCTTCTTCAACAGCTCAGTCATGGGCTTGGCAATCTTCGAGAAGTTCTCAATGAACCTCCGATAATATCCTGCGAGTCCGAGAAAACTACGGATCTCCTTGACTGAGGTGGGTGACTGCCAATCGGTGACTGATTCCACCTTGGCGGGATCAACTGCTATTCCTTCTCCTGAAATAACATGTCCGAGGAATCCAACTTCCTTCAGCCAAAATTCACATTTGCTGAACTTGGCATACAACTGATGTTCTCGAAGTTTCTCCAGAACTAGACGCAAATGTTCCTTATGCTCTTCCTCGCTCTTGGAGAAAATCAATATATCATCGATGAACACCACGACAAACTTGTCCAGATATTCCATAAACACCTTGTTCATCAAATTCATGAAGTATGCAGGAGCATTAGTCAATCCAAATGACATGACGGTATACTCATATAAACCATACCTGGTAGTGAATGTTGTTTTGGGTATATCCTTTTCACGGATCTTCAACTGATGATACCCTGATCGAAGATCGATCTTAGAGAATACCTTGGCTCCAACTAGCTGATCAAACAGATCATTAATCATCGGTAGAGGGTACTTGTTCTTGATGGTTACTTCGCTCAACGCATACGATAATCCACAACCATCCTCAAGCTTCCATCCTTCTTCTCTACCAAAAGAACTGGGGCTCCCCAAGGTGATGAGCTTGGCCGAATATATCCTTTCTCCAATAACTCATTAATTTGATCCTTGATCTCTTTCAACTCATTCGGTGGCATCCGATAAGGTCTCTTGGATATTGGGGCTGTGCCGCAATAACTTCGATCAGAAATTCAATGTCCCCGTCCGGTGGCATTCTGGTAATTCCTCCGAAACACATCGGAAAGTCTTGCACTCTGGCACTTCCTCCCTAACAACTCCCCGTGAGGGAATGCACCTGATTCTTCATCTGGTTGTGCTGGCTACATACTTGATCCTCTTCGCTCCGGGGTGGTGAGCGAGAATAGACTTCTGAGCACAGCCTATGTTTCCTTCAAACTTCACAACCAATCCATGCCTAGGATTACATCCAAGGTCTGGGTTTCCAACACTATGAGGTCTGCGGGAAATTTATGGTTCCCGATGTTGAGGGTTGCATGACAGCCTAAACCTGCCATCATTTCTCCTCCTGCGGAACTGACGCGAAGGGGGCTTCTAAGGGTTTTAGTGGGCAACCCGTACTTTTCCACAACTACCCTTGATATGAATGAATGCGTTGCACCAGAATCAAAGAGTACCAAAACTGAACGTGAATTCAATAAAAACTTACCAACCACAGTGTCTGGCTGATCATAGACGTCCTCCACGTCGATGTGGTTCACCTGAGCACGAGGGAACGGATTGGGCTTCTTCGCTGAGCCTCCATTGCCGTTTCCATTCCTCTGCTTGGCCTCCGGGCAGTCGGTGGCATAGTGCCCTGTCTTCTGGCACTTGAAGCAGGTGATGTGGCTCAGATCCTTCGAGCCGGGCAAACGATGCTTGATTGCCATTACCGTTTCCATTGCCATTGCCATGGCCTGACTTGTTGTCCTGGCTGCGGTTGTTCCCATTTCCTCCATGGTTATGACCTCCATGGTTATGATGGGTGTGCCCTCCTGAGTATGGTGCATAACGGGGCTTCTGCTGAGCTCCTGAGTTGTGCTTCCCCTGGCTGTACTTCCGCTTGCGGCTTTCAATAACTACCAACAATTTGTAGTAATTTGCAAGCAAGTCCACGGTAGTAGGAGAAAATTGGCTTTTCGCAAAATGATGAAACTTAGAGCTCCACGGCCAAAATGCATATAGTGTTAGTAACTTTATTATTGTTATTCTTCATGACTTGCCAGCTTATTCAAAAAGCTGACCTACATGGCTGCAACGTCTTATGTTGCGAGGTATATTCGATCAGGGTGAGGCTACGCTCCGCGCTTGGCGATTGCCCTTTGGAGTCGGATGGACTCGCTTTATCTTCTACGCTTCCGCAGCATTAGTAGTTTATTTCTCATGAGTTGGCCTTGAGCCGAATTTATTCTCTTGTAATAAAGACTCTATATGAGAAACGTGTAATAAATTCAGGTGTGATTGAACTTTGATTATTTCATCGATGTACTGTGAGTACCAGCATGATCTTGGGATGGTACAGACACAGAGATTTGACCGATTTTGGGTCAGGTCGCTACAGATACTCTCATAACTAGGCTCAATTTTGTCAATTGCTCAACAGTAATTTGTTCACCCACCGTAGAAATACTTACACTCTTGAGAGAAGCCACTAGTGAAATCTATGGCTCCCGGATCTATTCTCATCATATCAATCTTCCATCACTTTATAATTGCTTTGCTTTTTTACTTTGCTTTTTATTTTATCTTGCATCTTTATATCAAAAATACCAAAAATATTATCTATCATCTCTATCAGATCTCACTTTTGTAAGTGACCGTGAAGGGATTGACAACCCCTAATCGGGTTGGTTGCATTGAGCTATTTGTTTTGTGTAGGTACGAGGGACTCGCGCGTGGCCTCCTACTGGATTGATACCTTGGTTCTCAAAAACTGAGGGAAATACTTACGCTACTTTGCTGCATCATCCTCTCCTCTTCGGGGAAATCCAACGCAGTGCTCAAGAGGTAGCAAGAAGAATTTCTGGCGCCATTGCCGGGGAGGTCAACGCAAAAGTCAACATACCAAGTACCCATCACAATCCCGTATCTCCCGCATTACATTCTTTGCCATTTGCCTCTCGTTTTCCTCTCCCCCACTTCACCCTTGCCGTTTTATTCGCTCTCTCTTTTCGTTTGCCTTGATGTCTTACTTGGCTCGTTTGCTTGTTTGGTTGAAATAGTTTAGTATTTATTCCTAAACAGAGAAGCTAAGATCTATGGATCCTCATCCACTTGCCAATCTTTTTAAGAGATCCAATTACGATGAACCAATTCCTAGTGATTTGGATGCACTAGATTATGTTTATAAGGTTTTTCCTGAAATCCGTAAAGTGACTCACGATAGATCTTTGAATAAAAAGCATGATTGCAATGTTTTTTTTATTTAGTTTTTTTGATGTCAATTGTGCTAATAATATGCAAAACCCTAAGCTTGGGGATGCTGGTTTTGCTATGTCTCCTACTTGTTGCAATGATCATGATTGGGGTGACTCTTCTTATGATCTTGAAAATTTATTTAAGCCCCATGATGAATATGAGATTGATAATATTGTCTGCAATAATATTGAAAGTGGGTTAGGAAGAGTGTCAACTTTAGATCCCACATATTTGGAGAATGTTCAATCTTATGAAGTTTTTGATAAAAGTGGGTTTGGAGAGGTCATGACTTTAGTTAATGATAATCCCACTATTTCGGAAGAGTGTCAACTTTGCATGCATGTGGATCGTGTTGAGAATATACTTTGTGATAGCTATTTTGTTGAATTTTCCTATGATCCTACATGTAATTATTATGAGAGAGAAAAATATGGTTGTAGAAACTTTCATGCTACTAAATTACCTCACGTTATGTTGAGATTGCTATTGTCTCTTTCCGCTTCCTTGCATATGCTAGTTTTTGCTTGCCTTGATTTGTTTGCCTATAAGATACCTATGCATAGGAAGTATGTTAGACTTAGATGTGGTTGTCACATGTTTTATGATGCTCTCTTTGTGCTTCAATTCTTGTCTTTTATGTGAGCATCATTGAAATCTCAATGCCTAGCTAAAAAGGCTTCAAAGAAAAGCGCTTGTTGGGAGACAACCCAATTTATTTCCTTTCTATCGTTGAATAAATAATCCATCTACCTTTCTGTTTAGATGTGGTTTTATCTTTTAATTAGTGTTTGTGCCAAGTTAAACCTATAGGATCTTCTTGGATGATAGTTATTTGATCTTGCTGTAATTTCCAGAAACTTTCGGTTCACGAAAACAATTGTTAAAAATCACCAGAACGTGATAAAATAGTGATTCTAATTGCTGCTGATCAATAAACAAATTGCCTAGGTCGTCCTATTTTTTCTGACTTTTTGGAGTTCCATAAGTTTGCATTAGTTACAGATTACTAAGGACTGTTCAGTTTTTGACAGATTCTGTTTTTCATGTGTTGTTTGCTTATTTTGATGAATTTATGGCTAGTAAAATAGTTTATAAACCATAGATAAGTTGGAATACAGTAGGTTTAACACCAATATAAATAAATAATGAGTTCATTACAGTAACTTGAAGTGGTCTTTTGTTTTCTTTCGCTAACGGAGCTTACGAGACTTCTGTTGAGTTTTATGTTGTGAAGTTTTCAAGTTTTGGGTGAAATCTTTCGACGGATTATGGAACAAGGAGTGGCAAGAGCCTAAGCTTGGGGATGCCCATGGCACCCCCAAGATAATCTAAGGACACCAAAAGGTTAAAGCTTAGGGATGCCCCCGGAAGGCATCCCCTCTTTCGTCAACTTCCATCGGTAACTTTACTTGGAGCTATATTTTTATTCACCACATGATATGTGTTTTGCTTGGAGCGTCTTGTATGATTTGAGTCTTTTCTTTTTAGTTTACCACAATCATCCTTGCTGTGCACACCTTTAGAGAGAGCCATACATGAATTGGAATTTTTTAGAATACTCTATGTGCTTCACTTATATCTTTTGAGCTTTATAGTTTCGCTCTATGTGCTTCACTTATATCTTTTGAGCTATATAGTTTTTGCTCTAGTGCTTCACTTATATCTTTTAGAGCACGGTGGTGGATTTGTTCTAAAGAAACTATTGATCTCTCATGCTTCACTTAAATTATTTTGAGAGTCTTAAATAGCATGGTAATTTGCTTAATAATCTTAATATGCTTGGTATTCAAGATTTGTAAAACTTTCTTTTGATTGCGTTGGATACTAAGAAAAGTTTGATGCTTGATAATTGTTTTGAGATATGAAGATGGTGATATTAGAGTCATGCTAGTTGAGTAGTTGTGAATTTGAGAAATACTTGTGTTAAAGTTTGTGATTCCCGTAGCATGCACGTATGGTGAATCGTTATGTGATGAAGTCGGAGCATGATTTATTTATTGATTGTCTTCCTTATGAGTGGCGTTCGGGGACGAGCGATGGTCTTTTCCTACCAATCTATCCCCCTAGGAGCATGCGCGTAATACTTTGCTTTGGTAACTTCTAGATTTTTGCAATAAGTATATGAGTTCTTTATGACTAATGTCGAGTCCATGGATTATACGCACTTTTCCTTCTTTCCACCATTGCTAGCCTCTCTAATACCGCGCACCTTTTGCCGGTATCATACACCCACCATATACCTTCCTCAAAACAGCCACCATACCTACCTATCATGGCATTTCCATAGCCATACCGAGATATATTGCCATGCAACTTTCCACCGTTCCGTTTATTATGACACGCTCCACCATTGTCATATTGCTTAGCATGATCATGTAGTTGACATCGTATTTGTGGCAAAGCCACCGTTCATAATTCTTTCATACATGTCACTCTTGATTCATTGCATATCCCGGTGCACCGCCGGAGTCATTCATATAGAGTTATATTTTGTTCTAAGTATCGAGTTGTAATTGTTGAGTTGTAAGAAAAATAAAAGTGTGATGATCATCATTTTTAGAGCATTGTCCCAAGTGAGGAAAGGATGATGGAGACTATGATTCCCCCACAAGTCGGGATGAGACTCCGGACGAAAAAAAAGAAAAAAAAAGAGGCCATAAAAAAAAGAGAAAAGGCCCAAATAAAAAAATGAGAGAAAAAGAGAGAAGGGACAATGTTACTATCCTTTTGCCACACTTGTGCTTCAAAGTAGCACCATGATCTTCATGATAGAGAGTCTCTCATTTTGTCACTTTCATATACTAGTGGGAATTTTTCATTTTAGAACTTGGCTTGTATATTCCAATGATGGGCTTCCTCAAAATGCCCTAGGTCTTCATGAGCAAGCGAGTTGGATGCACACCCACTTAGTTTCTTTTGTTGAGATTTCATATACTTATAGCTCTAGTGCATCCGTTGCATGGCAATCCCTACTCACTCACATTGATATCTATTGATGGGCATCTCCATAGTCCGTTGATATGCCAAGTTGATGTGAGACTATCTTCCCCTCTTTTTGTCTTCTCCACAACCACCATTCTATTACATCTATAGTGCTATATCCATGGCTCACGCTCATGTATCGCGTGAAGATTGAAAAAGTTTTGAGAATGTCAAAAGTATGAAACAATTGCTTGGCTTGTCATCGGGGTTGTGCATGATTTAAATACTTTGTGTGCTGAAGATAGAGCATAGCCAGACTATATGATTTTGTAGGGATAATTTTCTTTAGCCATGTTATTTTGAGAAGACATAATTGCTTAGTTAGTATGCTTGAAGTATTATTATTTTTATGTCAATATTAAACTTTTGTCTTGAATCTTTCGGATCTGAATATTCATACCACAATTAAGAAGAATTACATTGAAACTATGCCAAGTAGCACTCCACATCAAAAATTATCTTTTTATCATTTACCTACTCGAGGATGAGCAGGAATTAAGCTTGGGGATGCTTGATACGTCTCAAACGTATCTATAATTTTTTATTGTTCCATGCTATTATATTATGTGTTTTGAATGATTATGGGATTTATTATACACTTTTATATTACTTTTGGGACTAACCTATTAACCGGAGGCCCAGCCCATATTGCTGTTTTATTGCATGTTTCAGTATTTCGAGGAAAAGGAATATCAAACGGAGTCCAAACGGAATGAAACCTTCGGCAACGTGATTTTTTGGAAGATTATCATTCTGGAGACTTGGAGTTTACATCAGAAGATACTCGAGGAGCCCAGGAGATAGGGGGGCGCCCACCCACCCCTACTGGGCGCGCCCCCCTATCTCGTGGGCCCCTCGAGCACCCCCCGACCGACTTCTTTCGCCTATATAACTCTACGTACCCTAAAACCATCAGATATCAAGATAGATCGGGAGTTCCGCCGCCGCAAGCCTCTGTAGCTACCAAAAACCTCTCGGGAGCCTGTTCCGGCACCCTCCCGGAGGGGGAATCCATCACCGGTGGCCATCTTCATCATCCCGGCGCTCTCCATGACGAGGAGGGAGTAGTTCACCCTCAGGGCTGAGGGTATGTACCAGTAGCTATGTGTTTGATCTCTCTCTCTCTCTCTCTATCTCGTGTTCTCTCTCGTGTTCCATCTATGGCACGATCTTGATGTATCCCGAGCTTTGCTATTGTAATTGGATCTTATGATGTTTCTCCCCCTCTACTCTCTTGTGATGAATTGAGTTTCCCCTTTGAAGTTATCTTATCGGATTGAGTCTTTTATGAGAACACTTGATGTATGTCTTGCCGTGTTTATCTGTGGTGACAATGGGATATCATGTGCCTCTTGATGTATGTTTTGGTGACCAACTTGCGGGTTCCGTCCATGAACCTATGCATAGGGGTTGGCACACGTTCTTGACTCTCCGGTAGAAACTTTGGGGCACTCTTTGAAGTACTTTTATGTTGGTTGGATGAATCTGAGATTGTGTGATGCATATCGTATAATCATGCCCACGGATACTTGAGGTGACAATGGAGTATCTAGGTGACATTAGGGTTTTGGTTGATTTGTGTCTTAAGGTGTTATTCTAGTACGAACTCTTTAATAGATCGATCCGAAAGAATAACTTTGAGGTGGCCGTACCTACCATAATCTCTACGTTTGTTCTCCGCTATTAGTGGCTTTGGAGTGACTCTTTGTTACATGTTGAGGGATTGTTATATGATCTATCTATGTTATTATTGTTGAGAGAACTTGCACTAGTGAAAGTATGAACCCTAGGCCTTGTTTCCTATCATTGCAATACCGTTTACGCTCACTTTTATCATTAGTTACCTTGCTGTTTTATTATTTCAGATTACAGAAACCTTTATCTACCATCCATATTGCACTTGTATCACCATCTCTTCGCGAACTAGTGCACCTATACAATTTACCATTGTATTGGGTGTGTTGGGGACAAAAGAGACTCTTTGTTATTTGGTTGCAGGGTTGTTTGAGAGAGACCATCTTCATCCTACGCCTCCCACAGATTGATAAACCTTAGGTCATCCACTTGAGGGAAATTTGCTACTGTCCTACAAACCTGTGCACTTGCAGGCCCAACAACGTCTACAAGAAGAAGGTTGTGTAGTAGACATCATCAATCAGAGCACGACCCGCACCAGAGTGATACGGTAATCCTGTTCTGGAAGTCATGTTACTAGACCAAGGCGAACCTACAAACTATGAAGAAGCTATGATGATCCCAGATTCCGACAGATGGCTTGAAGCCATGAAATCTGAGATAGGATCCATGTATGAGAACAAAGTGTGGAATTTGGTGGATTTACCCGATGATCGGCAAGCCATAGAGAATAAATGGATCTTCAAGAACAAGACTGACGCTAATGGTAATGTTACTGTCTACAAAGCTCGACTTGTCGCAAAAGGTTTTTGACAATTTCAAGGGGTTGACTACGATGAGATCTTCTCACCTGTAGCGATGCTTAAGTCAGTCCGAATCATGTTAGCAATTGTCGCATTTTATAATTATGAAATCTGGCAAATGAACGTCAAAACTGCATTCCTTAATGGATTTCTTAAATAAGAGTTGTATATGATGCAACCAAAAGGTTTTGTCAATCCTAAAGGTGCTAAAAAGTGTGCAAGGTCCAATGATCCATCTATGGACTGGTACAAGCATCTCAGAGTTGGAATATATGCTTTGATGAGGCGATCAAAGCATATGGTTTTATACAGACTTATGGTGAAGCCTGTTGAGGGAGTCCTGGATAATGGGGTCTCGTCCGGGCTATGTGAAATGGGCCGGACTGGTGGGCCATGAAGATACAAGATAGAAGGCCTTCCCGTGTCCGGATGGGACTCTCCTTTGCGTGGATGTCAAGCTTGGCGTCCGGATGTGTAGTTTCCTTCCTCTATAAACCGACCTTGGGCAACCCTAGCCCCCTCCGGTGTCTATATAAACCGGAGGGTTTAGTCCGTAGAGGCTATGGGAAATCATACAAGCTAGACATCTAGGGTTTAGTCATTACGATCTCGAGGTAGATCAATTCCTGTAACCCCTATACTCATCAGAGTGAATCAAGCAGGAAGTAGGGTATTACCTCCATTAAGAGGGCTCGAACCTGGGTAAACATCGTGTCCCCTGCCTCATGTTACCTTTGATCCTCAGACACACAGTTCGGGACCCCCTACCCGAGATCTGCCAGTTTTGACACCGACATTGGTGCTTTCATTGAGAGTTCCTCTGTGTTGTCGATAGAAGGATTGATGGCTCGCCTTGTCATCAATGACAGCATCACTTCTGGAGGAGCCCTAGTTTCAGGGCAGACCCTCCGGCTTGGCAGCTTCACTATGGGCGCCCGTCCGGCCATTAAGCCAAAGGCGACCCCCAGGTCATCAAAAATCGTCTCCGTATCGGCCCCAAATACTCCGACAAGATGGATCCGGCGGATATATCATATTTGAACGAACTGCTAGATCACATCGCCGCCCTGGGAGTTGTGACTGACTATGATCGGATTGGGCTTAAACCCGATCAGAGAGAAATCAAATCTCCACCAATCACTCATCTGGTAGCGGTTGTGGAGGAACAAGCCGACGATAACTCTTCCCCTACGTTGAGAACAAGCTATGTTCGGATTTCCGAGCCCAGCGAGCCGGATACCCATCTTCGGGAGAACACTCCCTGTCCTCTGAACATAGAATCGGGCGTTGAGCCTGAAAACTCCCAGGACACTCCGGATCCCGGGTTTGTAACCTCGGAAATTCTTCAAACTCCGGATTGCACAGTGGGTCAAGGTTCGGATTTAACCCCACCCACCCACCACAAACAATATTCCCCAAGCAATTCTGGTCCTCCGGATATATGCGACATAATGTATGTGCGGCAGCAGCCTCAGGAAATAGTCCATCTCTTTTGGCTAGATTCCTCCTTGTTAAAAACAAAATCAAAGATTGATGCGACAACGACGCGATTTCAGTATTTTGCAAAAACTGTACGTATGAGGGAATCCTTAATGCCCTCAACCGCAGTCGCATACTGCACTTTACAGATTTGGCACATATAGTACAGAAGTACTGCACAATGGAAAGCGCCTGGAAAGATCAGACAGCCCCCTGGGAACCACGGGCCTTTAAGCCATCTCCCGGACGGACAAAAAGGATGCACCCTCGCGGGGCACCTGATCATCATCCCATGGACAAGAAAATCAAGCCCTTAACGGGACACAGAACTGTCCTTGAGGAATGGCTCGACATGCCCTGTCAAATACACATGACGCCGGATACCGAAACAATGCATAGTCCTCGAACATGTTGGATACTCCGGCAAGTGGCCAAGAGCGGGGAGGGCATCCCCACTAATGCTACCCCGAAGAAGCACTCTTCGGAGGACGATGATCTCAAAGTATTTACGGTCTTCGAGACCTTTTCTTCAAATAACCGGCATAAAAGGGCGCTCCGCGACCTCGCCGAAGTCTACCAACTAGCAGAAATAAATCCTTGGAACGATACAGAGATAAATTTCAACGCTTAAGACGAACCAAGAGCCAGATCAGTCCGAGCCCCATCCGCTCCGGTCCTAAACCCAATTGTGGATGGCTTTCGGCTCACTAAAGTGCTTATGGACGGCGACAGCGGATTGGACCTCATCTACGAAGACACGCTCAATAAAATGCAAATGGATAGGAGCCGCATTGAGCAAAGTAATACAACCTTTCAAGGCATTATCCCCAGTCGGGAAGCAAGATGCTTCGGGAAAATTAAACTCGACGTGGTATTCGGCACACCGGAGAACTATAGGTCTGAAGAGTTGCTCTTCCATGTGGCACCTTTCAACAGCGGATATCACGCCCTGTTGGGGCGAGACGCATTCACACGCTTTCAAGCCATACCCCATTACAGGTATATGAAGCTTAAAATGCCCGGGCCCAACGGAGTTATCACTATCACCAGTGATCCAGACATAACACTCTGTGCCGAAAACAAAACCGCATCTTTGGCCCTCGAGGCATTATTCGAGGCCCTAGCGGCTGAAGAATTAACCACCCTACGCTCCACAGTGGATAGGGACGACGTAATCCTCGATAAGAGGCCTAAGTCCATTTCTTTCAAACCAGCAGACGAAATAGTCAAATTTAAAGTTCACCTAACGGACCCCAAGAAGACAGCTTCCATTGGGGCACAGCTGGATCCGACGGTCGACGCCGCATTGATAACCCACAAGTATAGGGGATCGTAACAGTTTTCGAGGGTAGAGTATTCAACTCAAATTATTGATTCAACACAAGGGGAGCCAAAGAATATTCTCAAGTATTAGCAGTTGAGTTATCAATTCAACCACGCCTGGATAACTTAGTATCTGCAGCAAAGTATTTAGTAGCAAAGTAATATGGAAATAACGGTAACGGTAGCAAAAGTAATATTTTTGGGTTTTGTAGTGATTGTAACAGTGTCAACGGAAAAGTAAATAAGCGAAGAACAATATGTGAAAAGCTCGTAGGCATTGGATCGGTGATGGAGAATTATGTCGGATGCGGTTCATCATGTAACAATCATAACATAGGGTGACACAGAACTAGCTCCAATTCATCAATCTAATGTAGGCATGTATTCTGAATATAGTCATATGTGCTTATGGAAAAGAACTTGCATGACATCTTTTGTCCTACACTCCCGTGGCAGCGGGGTCCTAATGGAAACTAAGGGATATTAAGGCCTCCTTTTAATAGAGTACCGGACCAAAGCATTAACACATAGTGAAAACATGAACTCCTCAAACTAAGGTCATCACCGGGAGTGGTCCCGATTATTGTCACTTCGGGGTTGCCGGATCATAACACATAGTAGGTGACTATAGACTTGCAAGATAGGATCAAGAACTCACATATATTCATGAAAACATAATAGGTTCAGATCTGAAATCATGGCACTCGGGCCCTAGTGACAACCATTAAGCATAGCAAAGTCAAAGCAACATCAATCTCAGAACATAGTGGATACTAGGGATCAAACCCTAACAAAACTAACTCGATTACATGATAAATCTCATCCAACCCATCACCGTCCAGCAAGCCTATGATGGAATTACTCACGCACGGCGGTGAGCATCATGAAATTGATGATGGAGGATGGTTGATGATGATGATGGCGACGGAGTTATATGGAGTTTTTAGGGCTTGGCGGCGGATCCGTATCGTAAAATGCGATGAATCTTTCTCCCCGAACACAAATATATGGAGTTGGAGTTGAGGTCGGTGGAGCAACAGGGGGCCCATGAGGCGGGGGCGCGCCCCCCACCCTCGTGGACAAGTGGAGGCCCCCTGACGTGGATTCTTCTTCCAGTATTTTTATTATTTTCCAAAAATAAGTTCCGTGGAGTTTCAGGTCATTCCGAGAACTTTTGTTTCTGCACATAAATAACACAATGGAAAGTCTGCTGAAAACAGCGTCAGTCCGGGTTAGTTCCATTCAAATCATGCAAGTTAGAGTCCAAAACAAGGGCAAAAGTGTTTGGAAAAGTAGATACGATGGAGACGTATCAACTCCCCCAAGCTTAAACATTTGCTTGTCCTCAAGCAATTCAGTTGATAAACTGAAAGTGATAAAGAAAAACTTTTACAAACTCTGTTTGCTCTTGTTGTTGTAAATATGTAAAGCCAGCATTCAAGTTTTCAGCAAAGATTATGACTAACCACATTCACAATAACTCTTAGGTCTCATGTTTACTCATATCAATGGCATAATCAACTAGCGAGCAATAATAATAAATCTCGGATGACAACACTTTCTCAAAACAATCATGATATGATATAACAAGATGGTATCTAGCTAGCCCTTTCTGAGACCGCAAAACATAAATGCAGAGCACCTTTAAAGATCAAGGACTGACTAGACATTGTAATTCATGGTAAAAGAGATCCAGTCATAGTCATACCCAATATAAATTAATAGTAATGGATGCAAATGACAGCAGCGCTCTCCAGCTAGTGCTTTTTAATAAGAGGGTGATGACTCAACATAAAAGTAAATAGATAGGCCCTTCGCAGAGGGAAGCAGGGATTTGTAGAGGTGCCAGAGCTCGATTTTGAAGCAGAGATAAATAATATTTTCAGCGGCATACTTTCATTGTCAGCATAACAACCGAGAGATGGAGATATCTTCCATGCTACACACATTATAGGTGGTTCCCAAACAGAATGGTAAAGTTTATACTCCCCCTCCACCAACAAGCATCAATCCATGGCTTGCTCGAAATAACGAGTGCCTCCAACAAACAACAGTCCCAGGGGGAGTTTGGTTTGCAATTATTTTGATTTGATTTGCATAAAGCATGGGACTGGGCATCCCGGTGACCAGTAAAACGGCAAGGGTGAAGTGGGGGAGAGAAAAACGAGAGGCAAATGGCAAATAATGTAAATGCGAGGGAGATGGGTTTGTGATGGGTACTTGGTATGTCTTGACTTGAGCGAAGACCTCCTCGGCAACGGCGCCAGAAATCCTTCTTGCTACGTCTTGAGCTTGCGTTGGTTTTCCTCGAAGAGGAGAGGGTGATGCAGCAAGTGTAGCGTGAGTATTTCCCTAAGTTTTGAGAACCAAGGTATCAATCCAGTAAGAGGCTCCTCAAAAGTCCCACGCACCTACACAAACAAACTGAGAACTCGCAACCAACGCAATAAAGGGGTTATCAATCCCTTCACGTCCACTTGCGAAAGTGAGATCTAATAAAGATAGTATGATAAGATAAATATATTTTGGTATTTTATAATATAGATGCAAAAAGTAAAGATGCAAGTAAAAGTAGATTGGAAGCAAATATGATAAGAGATAGACCCGGGGGCCATAGGTTTCACTAGTGGCTTCTCTCAAAATAGCATAAGTATTACGGTGGGTGAACAAATTACTGTCGAGCAATTGATAGAAAAGCGCATAGTTATGAGATTATCTAGGCATGATCATGTATATAGGCATCGCGTCTATAACAAGTAGACCGACTCCTGCCTGCATCTACTACTATTACTCCACACATCGACCAACTCCTGCCTGCATCTAGAGTATTAAGTTCATAAGAACAGAGTAACGCATTAAGCAAGATGACATGATGTAGAGGGATAAACTCATGCAATATGATATAAACCCCATCTTGTTATCCTCGATGGCAACAATACAATACGTGCCTTGCAACCCTTTCTGTCACTCGGTAAGGACACCGCAAGATTGAACCCAAAGCTAAGCACTTCTCCCATGGCAAGAAAAACCAATCTAGTAGGCCAAACTAAACTGATAATTCGAAGAGACTTGCAAAGATAACTCAATCATACATAAAAGAATTCATAGAAGATTCAAATTTATTCATAGATAAACTTGATTATAAACCCACAATTCATCGGATCTCGACAAACACACCGCAAAAAGAGTTTACATCGAATAGATCTCCACAAGAGAGGGGGAGAACATTGTATTGAGATCCAAAAAGAGAGAAGAAGCCATCTAGCTAATAACTATGGACCCGTAGGTCTGTGGTAAACTACTCACAACTCATCGGAGGGGCAAGGATGTTGATGTAGAGGCCCTCCGTGGTTGATTCCCCCTCCGGCAGAGTGCCGGTGAAGGCTCCAAGATGAGATCTCGCGGATACATAAGGTTACGGCGGTGGAAATTGTGTTTGTGGTGCCCCTGGATGTTTTTAGGGTACGTAGGTATATATAGGAGGAAGAAGTACGTCGGTGGCAGCCCGAGGGGCCCACGAGACAGGGGGGCACGCCCTACAGGGGGGCGCGGCCTCCTATCTCGTGGGGTCCTCGGAAGCTTCTTGACTTGCACTCCAAGCTCTCCGGATCACGTTCGTTCCAAAAATCACGCTCCCGAAGGTTTCATTCCGTTTGGACTCCGTTTGATATTCCTTTTCTTCGAAATACTGAAATAGGCAAAAAAAATAGCAATATGGGCTGGGCCTCCGGTTAGTAGGTTAGTCCCAAAAATGATATAAATGTGTAAAATAAAGCCCATAAACATCCAAAAGGGGTAATATAATAGCATGGAATAATCAAAAATTATAGAAACGTTGGAGACGTAGCAACCAACCATTTTCTCGTGAGTGAGGAGCGGAGTCCACTCCTCTTGAGAATAACCCGCCTAACATGGAAGGTACGGACAGCCCTAGTTGATACATGAGCTATTCAAGCATACAAAACAGAATTTCATTTGAAGGTTTAGAGTTTGGCACATACAAATTTACTTGGAACGGCAGGTAGATACCGCATATAGGAAGGTATAGTGGACTGATATGGCATAACTTTGGGGTTTAAGGAATTGGATGCACAAGCAGTATTCCCGCTTAGTACAAGTGAAGGCTAGCAAAAGACTGGGAAGCGACCAACTAGAGAGCGACAACAGTCATGAACGTGCATTAAAATTAATAAACATTGAGTACAAGCATGAGTAGGATATAATCCACCATGAACATAAATATCGTGAAGGCTATGTTGATTTGTTTCAATTACATGTGTGAACATGTGCCAAGTAAAGTCACTTAAATCATTCAAAGGAGGATACCACCCCACTATACCACATCACAACCATTTTAATAGGATGTTGGCACGCAAGGTAAACCATTATAACTCCTAGCTTATTAAGCATGGCATAAGTAACTATAATCTCTAATTGTCATTGCAAACATGTTTATTCATAGTAGGCTGAATCAGGAACGATGAACTAATCATATTTACAAAAACAAGAGAGGTTGAGTTCATACCATCTTCTCTCATCTCAATCGGTCCATAATATATCGTCATTATTGCCTTCACTCGCACGACCGAACGATGTGAAAATAATAAGAGTGCACGTGCATTGGACTAAGCTGGAATCTGCGAGCATTCAATAAACAGGAGAAGACAAGGCAATATGGGCTCTTGGTTAAATCAACAATAATGCATATAAGAGCCACTTCAACAATTTATCATAATCTTCTCCTATCGACCCCCAAAGAAAAGAACAGAAATAAAAACTATTTACACGGGAAAGCTCCCAACAAGCAAAATAAGAATGGGAAATCTTTTTGGGTTTTCTTTTTAATTATTACTACTACAGCAAGAAAAGTAAACTAGCTAAAGCTATTACTAATTTTTTTTGGTTTTTTCTTAAGATTTAACAAACACACAAGAAGAAAGCAAGAAAAAGAAAATAAACTAGCATGGATATTACAGAGAAAGAGTATGAGCACCGACATCTAGCAATGAGTGTGTGAACATGAATGTAATGTCGGTGAGAAATACGTACTCCCCCAAGCTTAGGCTTTTGGCCTAAGTTGGTTTATTGCCATGGGTGGCCTGGCGGATATCCATAGTTGTAGTTGGGGTCGTACTGAGATGCAGCGGTCATTGCATCGTGTGCTACAGCTCGGAGGCGAGCTATCTCAGCCCTCCTCCTATACTCCTCTGCCTCCTCTCTGGTTATGTAATGTCTTCCTTTTTCCTGAAAGTCAAAGAGAGTAGGGGCAGGAAGAACAATATTGACGGCATGACGCCTGTCAAAGATTAATCTGTACTAGAGAGGTGGTTCATTCCTCTCGAAAACCTGATGATGAACCATAGCATTAAAGTCTAGATAAGTAGGAGGCAGTTCAATATCATCATCACATATGGTTACACCAAGAAAATCAGCTAAGCAGGTTGCATAAATTCCACCAAAGAAATCTCCATTAAATCTATTGTGATGCAACCTACGCGCAACATTGGCTCCCAAATTATAAGATTTGTCTCCTAACACAGCACTTCTAAGAATACTGAGGTCAGGGACACACATATGACATGCTTCATCTTTACCATTTATGCACCTACCTATGAAGAGAGCAAAATAATGTATAGCAGGAAAATGAATGCTCCCTATGGTAGCTTGTGCTATATCTCTAGATTCCCCCACAGTTATACTAGCAAGAAATTCTCTAAATTCAGATTTGCGAGGTTCACTAGTACTACCCCATTGTGGAAGTTTGCAAGCATTGGTAAAATCCTCTAAGTCCATAGTATAAGATTTTTCATAAAGATCAAACATGACAGTTTGAGAATTGCATGAAGATGAAAATTCAAACCTCCTCACAAATGAACTAGTGAGATAGTGGTACTGACGGCACTTTTCCTCCTCGAAGCTCACAAGATCAGCGTTACGCAAATATGCGTTAAATTCTTCCTTGATTCCCGCTCGATCCATAAAGTCTTCTGAAGGCCATTCACAAGGCCGCACTGGAGTGTTCCTTGGTGGCTCATCATCGGCGTCGAGCATTGCGAGCCTGGGTCCTTGCTTCCTTGAAGGACCACCTTGGTACATTTTCCTAAGCATATTTCTTCCTCTGAAAAATTTATAAATTTTTTAGTAACTTCAAATAAAAGTGAACCAAGCTCAACAAAATTGATAGCAACTACTCCTACAAGTGCCTAGAGCCTATATCATGCATTAGAACTACTTGGAACCATATAAATTTGACATGCAAGCTCAAGAACATGGTCACCTAGGCAGCACAAATTTGCAATGAATAAAGCACTAGAACAAAAACTAATTGGACCAATGGAGGAGTCACATACCAAGGAATAATCACCCAAAGCAGTATTGTGAGAGGTGCTTTGAGCAAGGAGATCGAAAATCACAGCAAAATGAGCTAGAACTCGTGCTTGAGCTAGATGGTGATTCTTTTTTGGGAGGAAGAAGAAGTGTGTGGGTGCAGGAATAAGTGGAGGGGAGCCACTATGGGCCCACGAGGCAGGGGGCGCGCCCTGTAGGGGTGGGCGTGCCTTGGACCCTCATGGCAGGTGCTTGATCCCCCTGTTGTGTTCTCAGTGCCAGATATTCTCAAATATTCCAGAAAAAATCATATTAAATTGGCAGGGCATTTGGAGAACTTTTATTTTTGGGGTATTTTTATATTGCACGGATAATTCAGAAAACAGACAGGAAAAATACTATTTTTGCTTATTTCAACTAAATAACAGAAGTTAAAAGGAGGTTACAGAAGGTTGTGCCTTCTAGTTTCATCCATCTCATGCTCATCAAAAGGAATCCACTAACAAGGTTGATCAGGTCTTGTTAACAAACTCATTCCCAATAACATGGAACCGGAGAAATTCCGAATAACACTATGTTACCTCAACGGGGATATGCACATCCCCAATGATAAGAATATCATATTTCTTCTTGACAGTAGGAAGAGGAAATTCAAAACCTCCAAAAATAATTGATGGAATTTTTCCAATAGAATTGATACTGTGGATTTGAGGTTGTGTCCTCGGAAAGTGTACCAAATGCTCATTACCATTAACATGAAAAGTAACATTGCCTTTGTTGCAACCAATAGCAGCCCTGCAGTATTCAAAAAGGGTCTTCCAAGAATAATAGACATACTATCGTCCTCGGGAATATCAAGAATAACAAAGTCCGTCAAAATAGTGACGTTTGCAACCACAACAGGCACATCCTCACAAATACCGACAGGTATAGCAGTTGATTTATCAGCCATTTGCAAAGATATTTCAGTAGGTGTCAACTTATTCAAGTCTAGTCTACGATATAAAGAGAGAGGCATAACACTAACACCGGCTCCAAGATCACATAAAGCAGTTTTAACATAGTTTCTTTTAATGGAGCATGGTATAGTTGGTACTCCTGGATCTCCAAGTTTCTTAGGTATTCCACCCTTCAAATTATAATTAGCAAGCATGGTGGAAATTTCAGCATCCGGTATCTTTCTTTTATTAGTAACAATGTCTTTCATATACTTAGCATAAGGATTCATTTTGAGCATATCAGTTAATCGCATACGCAAAAAGATTGGTCTAATCATTTCAGCAAAGCGCTCAAAATCCTCGTCATCCTTTTTCTTGGATGGTTTCGGAGGAAAAGGCATGGGTTTCTGAACCCATGGCTCCCTTTCTTTACCGTGCTTCCTAGCAACAAAGTCTCTCTTATCATAATGTTGATTCTTTGATTGTGGGTTATCAAGATCAACAGCAGGTTCAATTTCTACATCATTATCATTGCTAGGTTGAGCATCATCATGAACATCATCATTAACATTATCACTAGGTTCATGTTCATTACCAGATTGTGTTTCAGCATCTGAAATAGAGATATTATTGCGATTCTCAGGTGGTTCAGCAATAGGTTCACTAGAAGCATGCAAATTCCTATCATTTTTCTTTTTCTTCTTTTTAGAAGGACTAGGTGCATCTATATTATTTCTTTGTGAATCTTGCTCAATTCTCTTAGGGTGGCCTTCAGGATACAAAGGTTCCTGAGTCATTCTACCGGTTCTAGGAGCCACTCTAACAGCAAAATCATTATTCTTACTATTCAATTCATTGAGCAAATCATTCTGAGCCTTAAGTACTTTTTCTACTTGAGTGGTAACCATAGAAGCATGTTTACTAATGAGTTTAAGTTCACCTTTAACTCTAGACATATAATCACCCAAGTGTTCAATCATATAAGCATTTTGTTTTAATTGTCTACCAAAATAAGCATTAAAATCTTCTTGCCTAACCATAAAGTTATCAAACTCATCCAAACATTGGCTAGCAAACTTAGTAGGAGGGATTTCAGCTTTATCATATCTATGGAGAGAATTTACCTTTACTACCTGTGTCGGGTTATCAAGACCATGAGTTTCTTCAATAGGTGATGGATTAAGATCATATGTTTCTTCAACATGCGGTAAATTAAGACAATGTATTTCTTCAATAGGAGGTAAATTCTTAGCATCTTCAGCTTTAATACCTTTTTCTTTCATAGATTTATTTGCCTCTTGCATATCTTCAGGACTGAGAAATAGAACACCCCTTTTCTTCGGAGTTGGTTTAGGAATAGGCTCAGGAGTTGGCTCAGGAAATGTCCAATTATTTTCATTTGTCAACATATTATTCAATAGAATTTTAGCTTCATCCGGTGTTCTTTCCCTGAAAACAGAACCAACACAACTATCCAGGTAATCTCTAGAAGCATTGGTTAGTCCATTATAAAAGATATCAAGTATTTCATTTTTCTTGAGAGGATGATCAGGCAAAGCATTAAGTAATTGGAGAAGCCTCCCCCAAGCTTGTGGGAGACTCTCTTCTTCAATTTGCATGAAATTATATATATCCCTTAAGGCAACTTGTTTCTTATGAGCAGGGAAATATTTAGCAGAGAAGTAATAAATCATATCACGGGACTACGCTTTTACAACCAGGATCAAGAGAATTAAACCATATCTTAGCATCACCCTTTAATGAGAACGGGAATATTTTAAGGATATAAAAGTAGCGGGTTCTCTCATCATTAGTGAACAGGGTGGCTATATCATTTAATTTAGTAAGATGTGCCACAACAGTTTCAGATTCATAGCCATAAAAAGGATCAGATTCAACCAAGGTAATTATATCGGGATCAACAGAGAATTCATAATCCTTATCAGTAACACAGATAGGCGAAGTAGAAAAAGCAGGGTCAGGTTTCATTCTAGCATTAAGAGATTGCTGCTTCCATTTAGCTAATAACTTCTTAAGATCATATCTATCATTGCAAGCTAAAATAGCTCTAGCAGCTTCTTCATCCATAACATAACCCTCAGGAACAACAGGTAATTCATATTTATTAGGGGAGAGTCTTCATAATCACTATCATCAATATTATTAGTTTCAATAATTTCATTCTCTCTAGCCCTAGCAAGTTGTTCATCAAGAAATTCACCAAGTGGCACAGTAGTATCAAGCATAGAAGTAGTTTCATCATAAGTATCATGCATAGCAGAAGTGGCATCATCAATAACATGCGACATATCAGAATAGCAGAAGCAGGTTTAGGTGTCGCAAGCTTACTCAAAACAGAAGGTGAATCAAGTGCAGAGCTAGATGGCAGTTCCTTACCTCCCCTCGTAGTTGGGGGATAAATTTTTGTTTTCGCGTCTTTCAAGTTCTTCATAGTGACCAGTAGATATAAATCCCAAGTGACTCAAAGAATAGAGCTATGCTCCCTGGCAACGGCGTCAGAAAATAGTCTTGATAACCCACAAGTATAGGGGATCACAACAGTTTTCAAGGGTAGAGTATTCAACCCAAATTTATTGATTCGACACAAGGGGAGACAAAGAATATTCTCAAGTATTAGCAGTTGAGTTGTCAATTCAACCACACCTGGATAACTTAGTATCTACAGCAAAGTATTTAGTAGCAAAGTAATATGGAAGTAACGGTAACGGTAGCAAAAGTAATATTTTTGGGTTTTGTAGTGATTGTAACAGTAACAACGGAAAAGTAAATAAGCGAAGAAATATGTGAAAAGCTCGTAGGCATTGGATCGGTGATGGAGAATTATGCCGGATGCGGTTCATCATGTAACAATCATAACATAGGGTGACACAGAACTAGCTCCAATTCATCAATGTAATGTAGGCATGTATTCTGAATATAGTCATACGTGCTTATGGAAAAGAACTTGCATGACATCTTTTGTCCTACCCTCCCGTGGCAACGGGGTCCTAACAGAAACTAAGGGATATTAAGGCCTCCTTTTAATAGAGTACCGGACCAAAGCATTAACACATAGTGAAAACATGAACTCCTCAAACTAAGGTCATCACCGGAAGTGGTCCCGATTATTGTCACTTCGGGGTTGCCGGATCATAACACATAGTAGGTGACTATAGGCTTGCAAGATAGGATCAAGAACTCACATATATTCATGAAAACATAATAGGTTCAGATCTGAAATCATGGCACTCGGGCCCCAGTGACAAGCATTAAGCATAGCAAAGTCATAGCAACATCAATCTCAGAACATAGTGGATACTAGGGATCAAACCCTAACAAAACTAACTCGATTACATGATAAATCTCATCCAACCCATCACCGTCCAGCAAGTCTACGATGGAATTACTCACGCACGGCAGTGAGCATCATGAAATTGACGATGGAGGATGGTTGGTGATGACGATGGCGACGGATTCCCCTCTTCGGAGCCCCGAACGGACTCCAGATCAGCCCTCCCGAGAGAGTTTAGGGCTTGGCGGCGGCTCCGTATCGTAAAACGCGATGAATCTTTCTCTTCGATTTTTTTCTCCCCGAACACGAATATATGGAGATGGAGTTGAGGTCGGTGGAGCAACAGGGGGCCCACGAGGCAGGGGGCGCTCAGGGGGGCAGGCGCGCCCCCCACCCTCGTGGACAAGTGGAGGACCCCCTGACGTGTATTCTTCTTCCAGTATTTTTATTATTTTCCAAAAATAAGTTCCGTGGAGTTTCAGGTCATTCCGAGAACTTTTGTTTCTGCACAAAAATAACACAATGGAAAGTCTGCTGAAAACACCGTCAATCCGGGTTAGTTCCATTCAAATCATGCAAGTTATAGTCCAAAACATGGGGCAAAAGTGTTTGGAAAAGTAGATACGACGGAGACGTATCACGCATTACGCGCATTCCTACGCTAGAATTGGGACATCTTCACCTGGCACCCTTCCGATATGCCAAGAATCCCACGTGGACTGGCCAAGCATAGTCTCAATATACTAAAGGGATACAAGCCAGTCAAGCAGACGTTGCGGCAATTTTCTGAACCCAAACGACAAGCTATGGGGGAGGAGCTAGCCAAGCTACTGGAAGCCGGGTTTATCAGAGAGATCAAACATCCGGACAGGCTAGCAATCCTGATCATGGTGCCGAAGAAGGATAAATCCTGGCGCATGTGTGTCGATTTCAAATACCTTAATAAGGCATGCCGTAAGGATCCCTTCCCACTACCTCGCATTGATCAGATTATTGATGCAACTGCGGGACACGATTCACTGTGTTTCCTCAATGCATACTCTGGATACCATCAAATTAAGATGAAGGAATCCGACCAGGACGCAACGGCATTCATAACCCCATATGGGCCTTTCTGCTTCAACACTATACCTTTCGGGCTCAAAAACGCCGGCGCCACTTACCTACGCATGATTCAAACATGCCTGGAAAAGCAAATCGGAAAGACAGTTGAGGCATATGTAGATGATGTAGTCATCAAAACTAAGCATGTTGAATCATTGGTGGACAACTTACGCCTTACATTCAACAACCTCCGAACATATGACATACAGCTCAATCCGGAAAAGTGTGTTTTCGGCGTTACTGACAAAAACTGCTCGGGTTCATTGTTTCCAATAGAGGAATCGAAGCAAACCCAGCCAAAATCCGAGCCCTGTCACAATTGGCCACACCAATAGACCTCAAGCAGGTCCAAAAACTAGCTGGGTGCGTGGCAACTTTGAGCCGCTTTATCTCCAGATTGGGAGAAAAGGCATTGCCACTTTATCGCCTGCTCCGACGCACCGACCACTTTGCATGGACGGACGCGGCAACAGCTGGATTGGAAGAAATGAAAACTTTGTTGGCGAGCAACCCAATCCTCGCCGCACCAAAAGTCAGCGAACCTATGTTGCTCTACATATCCGCAACTCACCAGGTGGTGAGTGCGGTGCTCGTCGTCGAACGAGAGGAAGAGGGACATAAATTCCTACTCCAAAAACCAGTGTACTACGTATCAACGGTCCTCTTACACCATGCAAATCATGATACCCACATTATCAAAATATAGCATATGCGGTCTTTATGGTGTCCCGGAAGCTGCAACACTACTTTCAAGAGTGTTCGATCACGGTGGCTTCCGAAGTACCACTCAATGATATTATAAACAACCGGGACGCCACCGGCTGGATTGCTAAATGGGTCATTGAGCTCTTATCATTCGAAATAACATACAAGCCACGCCGAGCCATTAAATCTCAGGTGTTGGCTGACTTCGTCGCCGAGTGGACAGAGGCCAAACTCCCTAAAGAGTACATCACATATTCCAACTGGGTGATGCACTTTGACGGCTCTCAAATGTTAGTCGGACTGGGGGATGGTGTTGTCTTGACATCCCCCACAAGAGACACAGTCCGTTATGTACAAATATTGTATACCGACTCTAACAATGCAGCCGAATACGAGGCTCTATTGCATGGTCTCCGGATGGCCATCTCCACGGGCATACAACGCCTTGAGGTGTGCGGGGATTCAAACCTCGCAATATCCCAAATAAATGGAGAATTCTATGCAAAAGATTCGAAGATGGCGGCTTACCGCAATGCCGTACTCAAAATATCAGCTCGAATTGAGGGGCTTGAGTTTCATCACGTGGCTCGAGAGAGTAATCAAGCAGCGGACATCCTTGCTCGCATGGGCACTAAACGCGACCCTGTCTCACCTAACACCTTTGTGGAGAGGCTCTACAAGCCACCCGTGGTGTGGCAGGACGAGAGCGGCAAAACCGGTCTGGAGCCAATCATAGCCCTAGATTCCGAACATAGTTCCGATATCATCGGGGGCTCGGGCACCGAAATAACACCGTCGGCCCATGAAATCATGGCTGTAATTGCCCGGTGGACTGAACCTTTCCTGGCCTACCTTACTAGGAAGGAGCTCCCTGATGATCAGACCGAGGCTCGTCGTATTGTTCGACGCTCGAAAGCCTACAAAGTTCATGAATGAGAACTCTACAAGAAAAGTACTACCGGAGTCCTTCAAAGATGTATCTCCGAAGAAGAGGGACGGCAGCTCTTGGCTGAAATACACGCGGGTCTTAGCGGCCATCACACCGCAGCTCGGGCCCTTGTAAGTAAGGCCTGCCGTACAGGTGTCTTTTGGCCCCCGGCCTGAGCAGATGCACATGACCTCATACAACGCTGCGTTGGATGCCAGCTTTTTGCCAATCAAAGCCATATGCCGCCCACTGCCCTACGAACAATCCCCATTACTTGGCCTTTTGCATTCTGGGGGCTAGACATGGTTGGACCCCTTAAAGGGGGAAGCCATAAGAAGAAATATTTGCTGGTTATGGTCGACAAGTTCACTAAGTGGATAGAGGCCAAACCAATCAAAACGGCTGAAGCCGGACCGGTGATACACTTTATATCCGGTGTCTTACACCGTTATGGTGTCCCGCACAGTATTATTACTAACAACATCTCTAATTTTATGGCTGATGAGGTGAAAGCTTGGTGCGCTAATTTGGGCATTAAGCTCGACTACGCCTCCGTATATCACCCTCTAACAAACGGTCAGGTCGAACGGGCTAACGGCCTGATAATAAGTGACATCAAACCCAGACTAGTGCGATCCTTGCAAGAATCAGACAAGCACTGGGTTGAGGAACTCGATTCCGTACTCTGGGGGCTGTGGACCACGCCCAATCGCACGACCCGATACACACCTTTCTTCATGGTGTACGGCGCAGAGGCGGTTTTGCCTTGTGACATTATTCACGACTCACCTCGAGTGTGCATGTACGAAGAGAGAGAAGCTAATCTCGATCGGCAGGACGATCTGGACGGCCTGGAGGAGGAGCACGACGTTGCGAAGGCCCGTTCCGAATTCTACCAACAACAAGCTGGGCGATATCAAAGCAGAGAAGTACGGGCAAAGACTTATAATGTCGGTGAACTCGTTCTACGCCTACTAGAGAAGAAAAAGGACAAGATCAAGCCCAAATAGGAGGGTCCCTTCATCATAGATGAAGTTCTCACTGGAGGAGCCTATCGCCTTCACAATGCTTCGGATAATCGCTTGGAGCCGAACCCATGGAACGCTGCCCGGCTCCGAAGATTCTATGCCTAAGTCCACACATGTACCTTTTTCCTCGTTCCTTCTTTTCTCCTTTTCACTTTTTCTTTTTCTTGTTTTTGTATGATTTCTAGCTCGTGTCCGGGTAAGCCGCACACTTGAGGGGTATACATCATTAACTGTACATACCCCACAATACCTGGGGGCTTCTTTTCAGAGAAGCTTATTATTGTTTTTCGAGCATCAAGCTCACCATATATATGTGTCATCTGATCATATATGTCCTTTCTGAGCCATTATATGCACCGATAAGACTTAAGTTTTTACCAAGCTGGGTTGCCTGGCTCCTGTGCTTATGCCCTACATTCTCGCTTGTTCGGCTAGGGCATAAAGGGATCACCTCTGCGATTGTTACAACCGGGTTATCCGGACATGTACCTTAGACGGGTGAAGCCGAAAGCTAGCGTTCTTAAGGGAATAATTGGTCGGTGGACAAAAGACGAACTGCCCTTCTTGCAATATAAGCCCCCAAATATAAAGCGTAATGTGATTTTTTAGTATCACAGCTAAGGCCTGCACAAATACGCATGCTGACCCAGAGAGAGGAACCCTTAACGGAACTATTCTTTCTGGAAGATGTTTCTTACGTTCATATGTAATATAATATAACTCCCCGAATACAACTTGTCTGTTCAAGCAATTATGACCGGACGGCCTGGTTTCCGAACATACCTCGATGTTTACTGTCGGTATAATATTGAGAAACTCTCCAACCCTTGGGTTTCGGAGGTAGAAGCGGACGGTCTGCCATGACAATCGTTTATAATTCGGGTGGAGATAAGTTTGGCGATACAAGTACATTGTTACATGGAATCAAAAACTTCTTATTCCTCTAGACCATCTAACAGGCTGTCTAGTTTACAATCCTGTTGTGAAAATTTGGAGGCTATCTTTACTTGGTCGTATACCAAATTAACCGGAATTTCTTGTTCGTCTGGTCCCCAAGGTCCGACCCGGGCCATATGATTCGGATCAAGTCTGGTGTACCGCGTTTTCTCCATGGCCCAGGCCTCTCGTGCACCTTCTCGGCATGCTGATACCTTCCATAGTTCAAAACGGCGCCAAGCTCCTTTGAATAAATTCACGAGCCCCTCCATACTTTCTGGAGGAGAATTGGATGGCCATAAAGCCTTAGCCATGTTCCTCATTGCTTTCCGTGCTCGCTCGTGCACTTTGGACAGCTCTTGTAGCAGGTCGCCTTGACACCCAGACACTTCTCCCTCGGGCTGCCCAGTCAGCACACCTACCGAAACAAACTCGTAAAACTTTCCATCAGGGGACCATACGAAAGTCAGGTTTAAGAGCATACTGAATATGCGGCCTTTCAGCTTTCTGTTCTCCTTCAAGGCATCCGATAGTTGGGCTCTTTTGTCCTTCAGTTCTTCAGCTTGCTTGATGTTTATATCTTGTAGTTTGTTCTTCTCCTCAATGGCCCGTGTTAATACACATCGACCAGCGGCTTCTTGCCCTTCGGCGTGTTGTTTGTCCGCTTGAGCAGCCCTTAGCCTCTCCTCCAGCTGATCTGTCGACCCTGCTAATAGTGCATATTTAATAAAAGCAATGTGGGCACGAAATCATATTTCTGGGCTACTGTTGTGCTTACCATCAAGTGCCTTCTTGGATTTCTTTAAATTTTCCAGTTCGGCGGTGGCAACAGTTAGCTTAGTTCGGCACTCTTCTAGCTCCTTGGATAATGTGTTATTTTCTCTGTGAGTACCTGATGACGTAACGACCCTTAAATTAGTTGGGCCAACTGCTTCAAGACTCATGGGCTACTGGCATATGATTATTAAATCTTCACAAAAGTTCTTACCCGCATATCCTTTGAGAGCTGGTGAGTGGCTCCAACAAGCCCGTCCCGAGCAGCTCGGATGTATGCATCCATTGAGCTGAAAGCGTTGAATGTCTCTTCGGTGAAATTTGGGTCGCGCATAGCCGCTCTCCGTCGTCGATGATTCATTGCACTCTCCACTTTGGAGTTGGTGATGGATACATTATCCGAATCCTCTGGGAGCTCACAATCTGGTATTGCACCCGTATCAACCCCAGTCCTTGTGATAGGGTTCGGGGCCGGGTTAGCATGTGCATGGCCGGCAAGGTCTCCGGATACAGTCCGGAGCATGCTCCTCCTATAATACGGCACAACATGCAATGTCACAAACTGGTCTATCCACTGAGTGCATGTTAAAAAATTATACCTCTTTGATGAAAGAGGAGGCCCGATAGTATCATCGTTTGCCTTTCTTTTCGAAGACTCGCCCTGCGCAAGTGTCGTCTTCTTAGAGGACGCCTTTGCCACAGTTCGATGGGACGAGCGTCGCCCCTTGGGAGTGATACGTCTCCAACGTATCTATAATTTTTTATTGCTCCATGCTATATTATCTACTGTTTTGGACATTATTGGGCTTTATTATCCACTTTCATATTATTTTTGGGACTAACCTATTAACTGGAGGCCCAGCCCAGAATTGCTATTTTTTGCCTATTCCAGAGTTTCGCAGAAAAAGAATATCAAACGGAGTCCAAACAGAATGAAACCTTCGGGAACGTGATTTTTAGGAAGATTATGATCCGGGAGACTTGGACCCTACGTCAAGAAACAAAAGATGAAGCCACGAGGTAGGGGGGCGCGCCCACCCCCCAGGGCGCGCCTTCCACCCTCGTGGGCCCCTTGTTGCTCCACCGACGTACTCCTTCCTCCTATATATACCTACGTACCCCCAAACGATCAGATACAGAGCCAAAAACCTAATTCCACCGCCGCAACCTTCTGTACCCACGAGATCCCATCTGGGGGCCTATTCTGGAGCTCCGCCGGAGAGGGCACCCATCATGGAGGGATTCTACATCAACACCATAGCCTCTCCGATGAAGTGTGAGTAGTTTACTTCAGACCTTCGGGTCCATAGTTAGTAGCTAGATGGCTTCTCCTCTTTTTTTGGATCTCAATAATATGTTCTCCCCCTCTCTCGTGGAGATCCATTCGATGTAATCTTCTTTTTGCGGTGTGTTTGTTGAGACTGATGAATTGTGGGTTTATGACCAAGATTATCTATGAACAATATTTGAATCTTCTCTGAATTCTTTTATGTATGATTGGTTATCTTTGCAAGTCTCTTAGAATTATCAGTTTGGTTTGGCCTACTAGATTGATCTTTCTTGCAATGGGAGAAGTGCTTAGCTTTGGGTTCAATCTTGCGGTGTCCTTTCCCAGTGACAGTAGGGGCAGCAAGGCACGTATTGTATTGTCGCCATCGAGGATAACAAGATGAGGTTTTTATCATATTGCATGAATTTATCCCTCTACATCATGTCATTGTGCTTAAGGCGTTACTCTGTTTTCATGAACTTAATACTCTAGATGCATGCTGGATAGCGGTCGATGAGTGGAGTAATAGTAGTAGATGCAGGCAGGAGTCGGTCTACTTTTCTCGGACGTGATGCCTATATACATGATTATACCTAGATATTCTCATAACTATGCTCAATTCTGTCAATTGCTTAACAGTAATTCGTTCACCCACCATAAAATACTTATGCTCTTGAGAGAAGCCACAAGTCAAACCTATGGCCCCCGGGTCTATCCTCATCATATTAATCTTCCAACACTTAGTTATTTCCTTTGCTTTTTACTTTGCTTTTATTTTACTTTGCTTCTTTATCACAAAAATACCAAAAATATTATCCTATCAGATCTCACTCTCGTAAGTGACCGTGAAGGGATTGACAACCCCTTATCGCGTTGGTTGCGAGGAGTTATTTGTTTTGTGTAGGTACGAGGGACTCGCGCGTAGCCTCCTACTGGATTGATACCTTGGTTCTAAAAAACTGAGGGAAATACTTATGCTATTTTGCTGCATCACCCTTTCCTTTTCAAGGAAATCCAACGCAGTGCTCAAGAGGTAGCAGAGAAGATTTCTGGCGCCGTTGCCGGGGAGTCTACGCAAAAGTCAACATACCAAGTACCCATCACAAATCCCTTATCTACCGCATTACATTATTTGCCATTTGCCTCTCGTTTTCCTCTCTCCCACTTCACCCTTGCCGTTTTATTCACCCTCTCTTTCTCGTTTGCCCCTTTTTCGCTTGCTTTTTGTTTGCTCATGTGTTGGATTGCTTGCTTGTCACAATGGCTCAAGATAATACCAAATTATGTGACTTTACCAATACCAACAATAATGATTTCCTTAGCACTCCGATTGCTCCTTTTACCCAAACCGAATCTTGTGAAATCAATGCTGCTTTGTTGAATCTTGTCATGAAAGATCAATTCGCCGACCTTCCTAGTGAAGATGCCGCTACTCATCTAAATAGCTTCGTTGATTTGTGTGATATGCAAAAGAAGAAAGATGTTGATAATAATATTGTTAAATTGAAGCTATTTCCTTTTTCGCTTACAGATCGTGCTAAAGCTTGGTTTTCGTCTTTGCCTAAAAATAGTATTGATTCTTGGAACAAGTGCAAAGATGCTTTTATCTCTAAGTATTTCCCTCCCGCTAAAATCATCTCTCTTAGAAATGATATTATGAATTTTAAGCAACTTGATCATGAACATGTTGCACAAGCTTGGGAGAGGATGAAATTAATGATACGTAATTGCCCTACTCATGGTTTGAATTTGTGGATGATTATACAAAAAAATTATGCCGGATTGAATTTTGCTTCTAGAAATCTTTTAGATTCGGCCGCGGGAGGCACTTTTATGGAAATCACTTTAGGAGAAGCTACTAAACTCATAGATAATATTATGGTTAATTATTCTCAATGGCACACTGAAAGATCTACTAATAAAAAGGTGCATGCGATAGAAGAAATTAATGTTTTGAGTGGAAAGATGGATGAACTTATGAAATTATTTGCTACTAAGAGTGTTTCTTCTGATCCTAATGATATGCCTTTGTCTACTTTGATTGAGAATAATAATGAATCTATGGATGTGAATTTTTTTGGTAGGAATAATTTTGGTAACAACGCGTATAGAGGAAACTTTAATCCTAGGCCTTATACTAGTAATTCCTCTAATAATAATGGTAATTCCTACAACAACTCTTATGGAAATTTTAATAAGATGCCCTCTGAATTTGAGACTAGTGTTAAAGAGTTTATGAATTCGCAAAAGAATTTCAATGCTTTGCTTGAAGAGAAATTGCTTAAAGTTGATGAATTGGCTAGGAATGTTGATAGAATTTCTCTTGATGTTGATTCTTTAAAGCTTAGATCTATTCCTCCTAAGCATGATATCAATGAGTCTCTCAAAGCCATGAGAATTTTCATTGATGAGTGCAAAGAAAGAACCGCTAGGATGCGTGCTAAGAAAGATTGCTTTTATAAAAGCGTGTTCTTCCAATTTCTATGAAAATAAAGATGAAGATCTAAAAGTGATTGATGTGTCCCCTATTAAATCTTTGTTTTGCAATATGAATCTTGATAATGATGGGACTGAATAAGATCCACCTTTACCTAGAAGGCGTTCCAAAAAATCGGAGTTTTTAGATCTTGATGCTAAAATTGATAAAAGTGGGATTGAAGAAATCAAAACCCTAGATGTTGCTAAACCCACTATTTTGGATTTCAAGGAATTTAATTATGAAAATTGCTCTTTGATTGATTGTATTTCCTTGTTACAAACCGTGCTAAATTCTCCTCATGCTTATAGTCAAAATAAAGCTTTTACCAAACATATCATTGATGCTTTGATGCAATATTATGAAGAAAAGCTTGAGTTGGAAGTTTCTATCCCTATAAAAATTTATGATGAGTGGGAACCTACTATTAAAATTAAGATTAAGGATCATGAGTTCCATGCTTTATGTGATTTGGGTGCTAGTGTTTCCACTATTCCCAAAACTTTGTGTGATTTGCTAGATTTCCGCGATTTTGATGATTGTTCTCTAAACTTGCACCTTGCGGATTCCACTATTAAGAAACCTATGGGAAGAATTAATGATGTTCTTATTGTTGCAAATAGGAACTATGTGCCCGTAGATTTTATTGTTCTAGATATAGATTGCAATCCTTCATGTCCTATTATTCTTGGTAGACCTTTCCTTAGAACGATTGGTGCAATTATTGATATGAAGGAAGGGAATATTAGATTCCAATTTCCATTAAAGAAAGGCATGGAACTCTTCCCTAGGAAGAAAATAAAATTACCATATGAATCTATCATGAGATCCACTTATGGATTGCCTACCAAAGATGGCAATACCTAGATCTATCCTTGCTTTATGCCTAGCTAGGGGCGTTAATAGCGCTTGTTGGGAGGCAACCCAATTTATTTTTAGTTTTTTGCTTTTTTGCTTCTGTTTAGGAATAAATATTTGATCTAGCCTCTGGCTAGATGTGTTTTTGTGCTTTAATTAGTGTTTGTGCCAAGTTAAACCTATAGAATCTTCTTGGATGATAGTTATTTGATCTTGCTGTAATTTCCAGAAATTTTCTGTTCACGAAAAAAATTGTTAAAAATCACTAGAACGTGATAAAATAGTGATTCCAATTTCTGCTGATCAATAAACAATTTTCCTAGGTCTTCCTATTTTCTATGATTTTTTGGAGTTCCATAAGTTTGCGTTAGTTACAGATTACTACAGACTGTTCTGTTTTTGACAAATTCTGTTTTTCATGTGTTGTTTGCTTATTTTGATGAATCTATGGCTAGTAAAATAGTTTACAAACCATAGAGAAGTTGTAATACAGTAGGTTTAACACCAATATAAATAAAGAATGAGTTCATTACAGTACCTTGAAGTGATCTTTTGTTTTCTTTCGCTAACGGAGCTCACGAGATTTCTGTTGAGTTTTGAGTTGTGAAGTTTTCAAGTTTTGGGTGAAAGATTTTGATGGATTATGGAACAAGGAGTGGCAAGAGCATAAGCTTGGGGATGCCCATGGCACCCCCAATATAATATAAGGACACCATAAAGACAAAGCTTGGGGATGCCCCGGAAGGCATCCCCTCTTTCGTCTACTTCCATCGGTAACTTTACTTGGAGCTATATTTTTATTCACCACATGATATGATTTGGAATTTTTTAGAATACTCTATGTGCTTCACTTATATCTTCTGAGTTATATAGTTTTGCTCTAGTGCTTCACTTATATCTTTTAGAGCACGGTGGAGGATTTGTTTTAGAGAAACTATTGATCTCTCATGCTTCACTTAGATTATTTTGAGAGTCTTAAATAGCATGGTAATTTCCTTAAACAATCTTAATATGCCTTGTATTCAAGAATAGTAAAAACTTTCTTATGAGTGTGTTGAATACTATGAGAAGTTTGATGCTTGATAATTTTTTTGTGATATAAAGATGGTGATATTAGAGTCATGCTAGTTGAGTAGTTGTGAATTTGATAAATACTTGTGATAAAGTTTGTGATTCCCGTAGCATGCACGTATGGTGAACCGTTATGTGATGAAGTCGGAGCATGATTTATTTATTGATTGTCTTCCTTATGAGTGGCGGTCGGAGACGAACGATGGTATTTTCCTACCAATCTACCCCCCTAGGAACATGCGCGTAATACTTTGCTTTGATAACTTGTAGATTTTTGCAATAAGTATATGAGTTCTTTATGACTAATGTTGAGTCCATGGATTATACGCACTTTCTTCCTTCCACCATTGCTAGCCTCTCTAATACCGCGTACCATTCGCCGGTATCATACACCCACCATATACCTTCCTCAAAACAGCCACCATACCTACCTATCATGGCATTTCCATAGCCATTCCGAGATATATTACCATGCAACTTTCCACCGTTCCGTTTATTATGACACGCTCCATCATTGTCATATTGCTTAGCATGATCATGTAGTTGACATCGTATTTGTGGCAAAGCCACTATTCATAATTATTTCATACATGTCACTCTTGATTCATTGCATATCCCGGTACACCGCCAGAGGCATTCATATAGAGTCATATTTTGTTCTAAGTATCGAGTTGTAATTGTTGAGTTGTAAGAAAATAAAAGTGTGATGATCTTCATTTTTAGAGCATTGTCCCAAGTGAGGAAAGGATGATGGAGACTATGATTCCCCCACAAGTCGGGATGAGACTCCGGATGAAAAATAAAAAAAAGATAAAAGAGGCCATAAAAAAAGAGAAAAGGCCCAAATAAAAAAATGAGAGAAAAAGAGAGATGGGACAATGTTACTATCCTTTTACCACACTTGTGCTTCAAAGTAGCACCACAATCTTCATGATAGAGAGTCTCTCATTTTGTCACTTTCATATACTAGTGGGAATTATTCATTATAGAACTTGGCTTGTATATTCCAATGATGGGCTTCCTCAAAATGCCCTAGGTCTTCATGAGCAAGCGAGTTGGATGCACACCCACTTAGTTTCTTTTGTTGAACTTTCATATGCTTATAGCTCTAGTGCATCCGTTGCATGGCAATCCCTACTCACTCACATTGATATCTATTGATGGGCATCTCCATAGCCCGTTGATACGCCTAGTTGATGTGAGACTATCTTCTCCCTTTTTGTCTTCTCCACAACCACCATTCTATTCCACATATAGTGCTATATCCATGGCTCACGCTCATGTATTGCGTGAAGATTGAAAAAGTTTGAGAATGTCAAAAGTATGAAACAATTGCTTGGCTTGTCATCGGGTTGTGCATGATTTAAATACTTTGTGTGGTGAAGATAGAGCATAGCCGCACTATATGATTTTGTAGGATAACTTTATTTGGCCATGTTATTTTGAGAAGACATGATTGCTTTGTTAGTATGCTTGAAGTATTATTATTTTTATGTCAATATTAAACTTTTGTCTTGAATCTTTCGGATCTGAATATTCATACCACAATTAAGAAGAATTACATTAAAATTATTCCAAGTAGCACTCCGCATAAAAAATTATCTTTTTATCATTTACCTACTCGAGGACGAGCAGGAATTAAGCTTGGGGATGCTTGATACGTCTCCAACGTATCTATAATTTTTGATTACTCCATACTATATTATCTACTATTTTGGACATTATTGGGCTTTATTATCCAATTTTATATTATTTTTGGGACTAACCTATTAACCGGAGGCCCAGCCCAGAATTGTTGTTTTTTTTGCCTATTTCAGAGTTTCGCTGAAAAAGAATATCAAACGGAGTCCAAACGGAATGAAACCTTCGGGAACGTGATTTTTAGGAAGATTATGATCCGGGAGACTTGGACCCTACGTCAAGAAACAAAGTAGGAAGCCACAAGGTAGGGGGCGCGCCCTCCACCCTCGTGGGCCCCCTTTTGCTCCATCGACGTACTCCTTCCTCCTATATATACCTACCTACCCCAAACGATCAGATATGGAGCCAAAAACCTAGTTCCACAGCCGCAACCTTCTGTAACCACGAGATCCCATCTTGGGGCCTGTTCCGGAGCTCCGCCGGAGAGGGCACCCATCACGGAGGGCTTCTACATCAACACCATAGCCTCTCCGATGAAGTGTGAGTAGTTTACTTCAGACCTTCGGGTCCATAGTTAGTAGCTAGATGGCTTCTTCTCTTTTTTTGGATCTCAACACAATGTTCTCCCCCTCTCTCGTGGAGATCCATTCGATGTAATCTTCTTTTTGCGGTGTGTTTGTTGAGACCGATGAATTGTGGGTTTATGATCAAGATTATCTATGAACAATATTTGAATCTTCTCCGAATTATTTTATGTATGATTGGTTATCTTTGCAAGTCTCTTCGAATTATCAGTTTGGTTTGGCCTACTAGATTGATCTTTCTTGCAATGGGAGAAGTGCTTAGCTTTGGGTTCAATCTTGCGTGTCCTTTCCCAAAGGATGATGGGGCAGCAAGGCACGTATTGTATTGTTGCCATCGAGGATAACAAGATTGGGTTTTTATCATATTGCATGAATTTATCCCTCTACATCATGTCATCTTGCTTAAGGCGTTATTCTATTTTCATGAACTTAATACTCTAGATGCATGCTGGATAGCGGTCGATGAGGGGAGTAATAGTAGTAGATGCAGGCAGGAGTCGCTCTACTTGTCTCGGACGTGATGCCTATATATATGATCATACCTAGATATTCTCATAAATATGCTCAATTCTGTCAATTGCTCAACAGTAATTCGTTCACCCACCGTAAAATACTTATGCTCTTGAGAGAAGCCACTAGTGAATCCTATGGCCCCCGGGTCTGTCCTCATCATATTAATCTTCCAACACTTAGTTATTTCCTTTGCTTTTAATTTTCTTTTATTTTACTTTGCTTCTTTATCACAAAAATACCAAAAATATTATCCTATCATATCTATCAGATCTCACTCTCGTAAGTGACCGTGAAGGGATTGACAACCCCTTATCGCGTTGGTTGTGAGGAGTTATTTGTTTTGTGTAGGTACGAGGGACTCGTGCGTAGCCTCCTACTGGATTGATACCTTGGTTCTCAAAAACTGAGGGAAATACGTATGCTACTTTGCTGCATCACCCTTTCCTCTTCAAGGAAATTCAATGCAGTGCTCAAGAGGTAGCAGGGAGCACGATACAGTGCGCTGGGTGAGGCACATGGGGAAAAATCTTTTTGAGGGGATGTCTCCTGAGTACTTACATGGGAGGAAGGGAGAAGGCCGGGGTAATCGGCTGTAATGGCCACTTCCGTGCCGTCGTAGCTCGCCTGATAAAAGACTCCCTCCTTAAGTTCTATAAATATATCCAGATCTTCCTCAAATCCAGGATCCAGGTCTCAAATATGGTCCTCCGACTGTGGAGCGGGGTTGTAGAGCCCCGCGACGACTTTTCTCCATTCCTGTTAAAAGTAGCCGGATTAAGTTTGATTAAGCATGACCAAGGAAAAAATATTAAGTGAGGCCTATGGTCAGAAACTCACCCAGTCAATGGGGTTATACATGGAGAAACCTTCTCGGTATTTAAGGCGAATGAAGTCTTCCTTCTCCCCTTTGTAAAGATCAGCCAACATGGCAGCCAAGGTGGCAAAATTGTCCGGACCCTTGAGCCACAGCGTGATGTGCCATCCTCCCTGTTGTAATGCCACATGGGAAGCCCTCTGGACTGGAGTGGCTGAACGCATCACATTATTGAAATCGCCATTACCTCGACTATGGACAGTCCGGAGTGGGGAAGTACTCTGATCTTGCCCACTAGATTCTTTATCTCCGCACTGTCCTCTTCCTCGAGGCTTCGGGGACACCAGCTGGCGCGCTTCTTTAAAGGAGCAGTGGAGAATTCGGAAGACCGCACCGGATTAGGTCCAGGAGAACAACATCTTCTATGTAAAACCACTCCGAGGGCCACTCTTCGGATGCCTTCTTCAGAGTGCCGGATAGGTATCATGTCCCGGATATGCACCATACTTTGGCGTCGCCCACCTCGAATATGGATCCCTTTTGGGAGCGGGGGACGAGGCAGAAATTTTTCCTCCATAGCTCGAAATGGGCCTCGCAGCCTAGGAACAGCTCGCAAAGAGCCACGAAGCCCGCGATGTGCAGGATGGAGCCTGGCGTGAGATTGTGCAGTTGGAGGCCATAATACTCCAAGAGACCTCTGAGGAAAGGGTGGATCAGAAATCCTACGCCTCTCAATAGGAAGGAAACAAAGCACACCCTCTCCCCTTCAGAAGGATTGGGGAAGTTCTCCGCCAGGGTTTCGCCATTGATGGAAGTTAATCCCGCCCGAACAGGGACTAGATCCGAGGGAGGGAGATAACCCTACGTCTGAAGCTTGGTCAACTGGGCGTGGGATACCGAGCAACTCTCCCAAACGCCTTTTTGAGGGTCGTGGGGGTGTGAGGAAGAACTGGGAGTGCTAGCCATGTTTGGATGGTTTCCTATGGCAAGCTCTAAGGATTTTCACCTGGTGAGGAATGGCCTCTGAGATTCAATCCCCTTAAATATACACCTTCCCTACATGGTCAAGGGGTTATTTGTAAAAACACTTAGACCCTTCGTATTCATCTGACACGTGGAAACCAAGGCGACGGCGGCGCAAAAGATGAAGGGTATGGTATTTAATGTAAAGCCGGACTATACGAAGTAAAATTGAGAACCCGCCTTGCAAAGCCGACGACATAAAGCCGGATACAACATCATCATCGAAGACAAGTTCGGGGGCTACTGAGGGAGTCCTGGACAATGGGGTCCTCGAGCGTCCGGGCTATGTGACATGGGCCGGACTGGTGGGCCGTGAAGATACAAGATAGAAGGCCTTCCCCCGTGTCCGGATGGGACTCTCCTTTGCGTGGATGGCAAGCTTGGCGTCCGGATGTGTAGTTTCCTTCCTCTTTAAACCGACCTTGGGCAACCCTAGCCCCCTCCGGTGTCTAAATAAACCATAGGGTTTAGTCCATAGAGGCTATGAGTAATCATACAGGCTAGACATCTAGGGTTTAGTCATTACGATCTCGAGGTAGATCAACTCTTGTAACCCCTATACTCATCAAAGTCAATCAAGCAGGAAGTAGGGTATTACCTCCATTAAGAGGGCCTGAACCTGGGTAAACATCGTGTCCCCTGCCTCTTGTTACCTTTGATCCTCAGACACACAGTTCGGGACCCCCTACCCGAGATCTTCCGGTTTTGACACCGACACTTGTATTTACAAGAAAGTGAGTGGGAGCTCTATAGCATTTCTGGTATTATATGTGGATGACATATTATTGATTGGAAATGATGTAGAATTTCTGGATAGCATAAAGGGATACTTGAATAAGAATTTTTCAATGAAAGACCTTGGTGAAGCTGCTTATATATTGGGCATCAAGATCTATAGGGATAGATCGAGATGCTTAATAGAACTTTCACAAAGCACATACCTTGATAAAGTTTTGAAGAAGTTCAAAATGGATCAGTCAAAGAAAGGGTTCTTGCTCGTGTTACAAGGTGTGAAATTGAGTCAGACTCAGAGCCCGACCACTGTAGAAGATAGAGAGAGAATGAAAGTCATTCCCAATGCCTCAGCCATAGGTTCTATCATGTATGCTATGCTGTGTACCAAACCTGATGTGTGCCTTGCCATAAGTTTGGCAGGGAGGTACAAAAGTAATCCAGGAGTGGATCACTGGACAGCGGTCAAGAACATCCTGAAGTACCTAAAAAGGACAAAGGATTTGTTTCTCGTTTATGGAGGTGATGAAGAGCTCGTCGTAAAGGGTTACGTTGATGCTAGCTTTGACACTGGTCCGGATGACTCTAAGTCACAAACCGGATACGTTTTTATATTGAATGGTGGAGCTGTCGGTTGGCGCAGTTCCAAGCAGAGCATCATGGCGGGATCTATGTGAAGCGGAATACATAGCTGCTTCGGAAGTGGCACAAGAAGGAGTCTGGATGAAGGAGTTCATATCCGGTCTAGGTGTAATACCTAGTGCGTTGGGTCCAATGAAAATCTTTTGTGACAACACTGGAGCAATTGCCTTGGCGAAGAAATCCAGGTTTTACAAGAGAACCAAACACATCAAGAGACGCTTCAACTCCATTCGTGAAAAGGTCAAGGATGGAGACATAGAAGTTTGCAAAATACATATGGACCTGAATGTAGCAGACCCGTTGACTAAGCATCTTCCATGAGCAAAACATGATCAGCACCAAGACTCCATGGGTGTTAGATTCATTACTATGTAATCTAGATTATTGACTCTAGTGCAAGAGGGAGACTCAAGGAAATATGCCCAAGAGGCCATAATAAAGTTGTTATTTTATATTTCCTTATTCATGATAAAGGTTTATTATTCATGCTAGAATTGTATTGATCGGAAACTTAAATACATGTCTGAATACATAAACAAATACCGTGTCCCTAGTAAGCCTCTACTAGACTATCTCGTTGATCAAAGATGGTTAAGGTTTCCTAACCATGTACATGTGTTGTCATTTGATAACGGGATCACATCATTAGGAGAATGGTGTGATGGACAATACCCATCCGTTATCTTAGCATATTGATTGTTTAGTTTATTGCTATTGCTTTCTTCATGTCAAATACATATTCCTTCGACTATGTGATTATGCAACTCCCGGATACCGGAGGAATGCCTTGTGTGCTATCAAATGTCACAACATAACTGGGTGATCATAAATATGCTCTATAGGTATCTCCGAAGGTGTTTATTGAGTTGGCATAGATCGAGATTAGGATTTGTCACTCCAAGTATCAAAGAGGTATCTCTGGGCCCTCTCGGTAATACACATCATAAGCTTGCAAGCAAATGACTAAGGAGTTAATTACAAGATGATGTATTACAGAACGAGTAAAGATACTTGCCAGTAACGAGATTGAACTAGGTATGAAGATACCGACGATCGAATCTCAGGCAAGTAACATACCGATGGACAAAGGGAATTACATATGTTGTCATAACGGTTCGACTGATAATGATCTTCGTAGAATATGTAGCAGCCAATATTGGCATCCAGGTTCTGCTATTGGTTATTGACCGGAGAGGTGTCTCGGTCATGTCTACATAGTTCTCGAACCCGTATGGTCCGCATGCTTAACGTTCGTTGACGATATAGTGTTATATGATTTGGTGACCGAATGTTGTTTCGAGTCCCAGATGAGATCACGGACATGACGAGGAGTATCGAAATGGTCGAGAGGTAAAGATTGATGTATAGGACGATGGTATTCGGACATCGGAAGAGTTTCGAGATGCACCGGGTAGTCATGGGTCACCAGAAGGGGTTCCAGACCCCCCCCCCCCGGTAGGTTTATGGGCTTAATGGGCCAAGGAGGGGACAGACCAGCCCACAGGGGGCTGGTGCACCCCTCTTCCTGGCCGGTGAGCCCTAGGGAAGGAAAGGGGGAGGGCTGGCCCCTCCTGCCTTCCCCTTCTCATGGAAGAAAGGAAAAGGGGGGCACCTCCCTCCCCTGCCTTTCCCCCGCACCTATACATGGCAGGGGGCGTCACTTGGGAGGAGACCCCAAGTAGGATTCGGCCTACTTGGGGCGCCCTCCTGGCGGCTCCCTCTTTCCCCCACCTATATATATGTGGGAGGGGGCGCCTAGCACAACAGAACATTATCTTAGCCGTGTGCGGCACCCCCCTCCACCGTTTACACCCCCGGTCATATTTCCGTAGTGCTTAAGCGAAGCCCTGTTGAGATAGCTTCACCATCACCATCACTACGCCGTCGTGCTGCCGGAACTCATCCACTACCTTGCCGTCTTGCTGGATCAAGAAGGCGGAGGACGTCACCGAGCTGAACGTGTGCTGAACGCAAAGGTGTCGTACGTTTAGTGTTTGATCGGTTGGAGCGCGAAGAAGTTCGACTACATCAATCGCGTTACTAAATGCTTCCGCTTACTGTCTACGAGGGTACGTAGACACACTCTCCCCTCTCGTTGCTATGCATCTCCATGGATAGATCTTGCATGTGCGTAGATTTTTTTTGTTTCCATGCAACATTCCCCAACAGGTTGATGGCTTGGTCTCACTAGCCATGGAGCATTGGATGCTAACCTGATAATATGGACTCGGGAGGATCTGGTTGGATTCGACTTAGTTGGATCCGAGTCGATATAAGGCCCGAGTCGGACAGACCCAACCATGAGACGCATCGATATGTCATCTGTGAGTCTCTAGTACGACATACGTTCTATGTCAAGACCTGAGCTGGCGCATGTACTCAGGATGGTGACACACCTGCTTTGGGCCAACCAAACGCTACTTTGTAACTGGGTAGTTACAAAGGTAGGTTTCGGACTTGTCCAGAACCATGCCGCCAGACATGGTCGAGCAAGATGGGATTTCACTACTGCAGGATGCTGCTAACGCGACACTACGGTCAGAGACCCTTTGATGAAACTGTGTGCGATGCATTAATCACAAACGGTGATGTAAAATAACCGTCAAAAAAGATGCAAAACGTTTGAGATGAAGGATTGGTCCAGATTTTAGTACCATGTGCGATGCCGGACATACGGTTCAGTTCAATTAACTATTTGCGATGAGGCAGAACAAAAGAAACGGGCAGGCAGATGAAGGCATGTGCGATATACGGCATACAGTTCACTCAGATAAACTGTTTGTGATGAGGCGGAACAACAGAAACGGGCAGCCAGATGAAGGTGTGTGCGATATAAGGCATACAGTTCACTCGGATGAACTGTTTGCGTTGAGCCAAGAGAACAGAAACGGTTCAACTTAACAAGATGTGTGTGATACGCGGCAAACAGGTTTGTAATCGGAAACATGTGGGAAGACCAATAACAACACAGACGATTCTTGTTAACAAGCCGTGCGTGTTGTGAGCAAACGATTACTGGTATACAATTGTGAGTGATTGATGAAAACATCACCGACGGGTTCCATAGTTTAGTCCATGTGCGATGTGATTTTCTTTGTCCGCACAACATCTACGCTCTGTCTACAGAGCATTAACATATATACTTAAAAAGATAGCATTGCATAACCAAATTAAGCATACAATTACACAAGTGACTACACACATAACATTTCCACACACCAAATTAAGCAATTACATGCATACTAAACTAGGAGAAACTAGGATCTAATCATCTAATTCTTGTTGCGACGACGCTTGCTATTGCTCTGCTTCCAGCTGGATCCCTGGCCGTTTTGGGGAAGGAGGCACTTTCTCATGTCAACGATCCGCCCGTACATGTCGTAGCTTGTGTATGCCTCCTTGGCCGCGTACACGACGTGAGCTTTGTCGAGTTTCTCCATCCAGGTCGAGTGCCAGGCACGCTTGTCCTTGTTGTAGGAATCCTTCATGTCTCTGTAGTAGGGGTCGATGATGGCCTTGGCGAGGTGAAGCAGTGAGTCCTTCTCATGCTCCTTGCTGCCCCAGATCTTGTATTGGCCCTGGATGTCGACAAGATTCTGGCAGGCGATGCCCGAATTCTTGAGCACCTTTACATCATTGGTGATGTCCACCGTAGCGAACATGTAGTGGGAGTTGTTGACAAACCTGGAGAAACACTCGCAAGGCCTTGTGGCCATGGCAGTAGTGGTAGATGAGGACATGGTTGCGCACGCACATCTGGGCGACGGTGACCTTGGGACGAGTCCCGACACGAGCGCGGGTGTACTCGAGGTCGAACCCGACCACCTTGTACTTCTCCTCGGCAAGCAACATCTCCATGATGTGGATGGAGTGCTCCACCCAGACCGGGTTGTTGGTGTACACCACCAAGAGCTCCGTGAACCTTCCGTGGGTGTCCACCACGGCATGCATGGTGAACTGCTGCTCGTCGTTGGCATCCGCTCGGAGCGCCATTGGAGCCGTGCATGATACCCTTTAAGAATTTGTCATGGTGGGTGTGCTTCTTGCAATGGTGGGGCACGATCGAAAGGTTGAAGAGACACAAGGGTTAAATGGTCACTGTAATAAATGGGGGCCGGCCGGCCTGTAATCGCCACGTCTTGTCACGACGTTCATAGTGGAGGATTCCAGTGCACGCTTGACAACACCGCACCACACGCGTTTCGTTTGATCACGCGTAGGCTCGAAGAGGCGCCAAATGTATTGTCGGTGAGCCTGTTCCCGCACTACTGCGCAAGCTTCCCGCCCGGCTAGTTTGGCCACGCGTCGACTAGAAGAGGGACAAATGGTGGGCGTTTATTGGCAAAAAGCTTTGTAAAAACGAAGTGTGTGGAATGACTTCGGTCATAAGTTTACCCGTGGGTGATGAGGTCAAAGTTATACAGAAGGGTGATGATGGACACTCGAGTGCGATAATTAATTATGTGCTCTACAAGGCACATGGTTGAAGAAACCAACTGTGTGCAATAATGTTGAAGATCGCAGTCGAGTTAGCTATACAGATCGTGTGTTGTGACATCGACTAGGTAAATAGATTCAAGAATGGTTAATAAAATCTAAGACCATTGCATATTAAGGTTAAAATAGTGCTACCAATATACGAGTCCCATACGATGCCATTTCAATGATTGTACCACAAAAGCTCGAAATATTACAAGGTTCAAATTCCAGAGTTATATGGCTCAAATTCGAAGATTACAAGGTTCAAACTGATATTAGAAATGAAATTCAGCTCATCAGCTGCAAACACTCTAGCTGATCCTCTGAACATGGGTATCAGAGAGGTTCAAACTAATATTACCACTTCTAAGTCTGGTTTCGAAACCTCGTAATTTTTGCAAAGGGGTCAGCCATTGACAAGTCATGTATGGGGTTGACACGATGACTTCCAATTACTCTATCATCTGAAGTTCCAAAATGAAATTCAGCATTTTCGGAGCCTATTCCATCCGCCGCAGGTGCCAGTGCTGATCAATAAACCATTCATTTTTGCGAAATAAATGTAGGGCAAACCTCATTACCTTCAGCACCCTTGCTCTGACAACAAAGAACCTAGCGAATATAATCTCTGGTAAGGTCCCTCGGTAGGAGTTCAAAGTAATTTCTGAGAGATGTAGATCTAGCCATTCGACGTGATTGTTATATTGTATCACATTATCCACCACTGGGCCTAATCTTATCTGCAAAAGAAGAAAACGTGTTAGTGCCTACATGCAATTTTGAACACTACTACATGCCTATTTGGTTTGCAGGATTTGTAAAATGCACTAACATGCCATCTTTGATCTGACATGATTAACATGGGCATTTGATTACATTCTAGAAAAATGTAGCCTTCTTCACAAGAGGTTGGAGTGGATGAAAAGTTCCCTAAGAAAACTAGTACAGATGAATCCAAAGGAGAAATGCTTATGGATTGTAACCATATGGATCAAGCAACCAATATGGGGGGGGGCATGTATGTACTGAAATCCTCCAAAAGAATCCTTCGGAAATCGTAGTACATGGTCATTGTAAACTTGGAAAAAGGTGTCACAAATTGAACTCCCTTATGGTTAACATTTAACAGGAAAGGAACATCACCTCGATATATAGCTTCTCCAGGCACAGAAAGCTTCTTAGGAAACAGACAACTTGCTCCAGGTTGGGGCCGATAGATTCTAGTGCCAAGATCTTCATTGTGCGGAGTTTCGGGGTCAATCTTGTCGGAATCATTTTCTGGATGACAGATGAACAAACATCTTCAAAATTTAGAAATCATGTTAATTTGTAGAAGGGGAGGTAGAAGGCGGTTGTTGTACCTGAACGGGTGTGGATCCAATAACAAGTTCGGAGTATTTGTCAGACGAGTAGCCCACCACTGTCAATTTCAGTGCAGAAATGACATTGATTCTTGTTGGACCTTCTTGATCAACTACAAGTAATATCTCAAGTGCAGGTGTGTCCTCAGCGACCATACCATGGTACACATGTTGTGATGTCTTCCTGCTGCACCAGCAACACACATAAATAGTCCGGAGTGTCATGAAGGTGATGTGGAAGCTACTCAACCCATTGATTGCCTGAAGACGAAGGCACTCGAGTGCAGTACAACCATGGAGCAGGTGCTCCATGTCACCGTTTGGGAGGCAGACGACGACGAGCACGAGGTGCTTCAGTCATGGTATAATAAGGGCGGGCGCGTCATTAAGGGGGGATGGCAGTTCCTGAACTTGGCGACGCGCAACGTGGGTGCGAGGCGGAGCGCGAACGTTGGCAGCGAGCGCATATGCCCATCATCAAAAGTGAGCTCCTCGAGCTGATCTAGGGCAGGGGATCGGAACCAGTCGTCAAGCTTGGCTCGGTCCTTGCCATTGGAATGGAACTTGCCCATTCTAAGGCCTCTAGTTGGGCCTAGGTGACTGCCGAGGATCTTGGAGAACGATCCAAGCTTTTGCAATAGCCATAGCAGAGCTCGTGGGTGTCGATGTGGTCGAGAGGGGTCGAGTTCCATAGGGGGCGCCACCGCCGGGAAAGGACGGTTGTCCGCGCCCCATATTTGATTGGGAGGAGGGAGATGATGACTATCAACATATCATCGGGGAGGCTGTTGATGAAGTCTAGGCCTGCTGGAGTCCCTTGCGGTTCTTGCTCACCCCGCCTCCGCTTGTTGGAAGCCCCGTTCAGCATACTGTGTGACTTCTGCGTGACAGTTCTTGCATTTCATTTGTTGCTTTGCATCCACCTCTGGAGTCTCCTTGTCAGCGGCACTTTCTGATAGAAGTGGGAGTACAGGGAATATTTAGTAAAAACAAGGCAATAAAAAGTGTATTTGTAACTAGAAGTTATTAGGTAGGAATATAGTAAGAAAAGGGAATAACAATTAGTTGCTTAAATACTACACAATTCATTTGATATTGCTGGGTAAGTCAACATGCAGATACTTGAAAATAAAACTTACTTCGAACAAAGTCTGGACGGATGATATCGTCGGCAAAGTTAGCATATATCTCATGACCAGGCTCTTTCATGTGCATTGCAATTTTAGTGCCATCTTTCAGTACATAAAACTTAGAAATTTCTTTCCAAAGGCCAGTGCCAAAATAGGAGTCACCACGTTCATCAAGTCTTACAGTAGCAACGATTGTAAATCCATGGTTTGTGTTCAGTATGACATCCCTGCAGTCTTGATTTATGTAAAGGGAAAGATTGTGCACTACAGATTCTGTTGCATAATAAGGGACGTGCTGCAGAAAATGGTAGGATTGTTAAAGAAAATATGGTAACATGCAAACATGGGTCCAAATTGAACGAAATGTACAACACTTGAAATCGAAGGACAAAAAACTATAATTAAACAGATAGGGTAAAAATGATGTCATGGAAATATGAGAGTAATCGAAAGAAAAACACATCATTAATTTGCCTAATATAGAAAGAAGAGGGAAAAAATTCCCTTTGACGTATATGGTGCATGTGGCACCTTTTATCCAAATGTAGCAATATTTAGAATATATTCAGGAAAGTAGGCCATGCCAACCGATTTAGGGTGAGATTGAACATACCGCGTGCATCCTCAAGTCATATGGTACGGTGAGATGGAATGTCTGGCGGAGGCCGCAAAGTCCTGATATATACGCACACTGTACACTCTATGAATGAAATAAAACCCTCAAATCAGCTCGAATAAAAATGAATTCATGACAATTTTGGCCAGGTGATTAAAGGAGGCAGATGAACTGGGATAAGAGATGAGATAATATCTCATTAAATTAGTTACCTTGTTGTCCATGAGAAAGAACCCTCAGTACGGGAGATTCCCCAACCGAGCAGAGCTGGGTCGACCGCGAGCAGCGTCGAGAAAGTTGATGGCGATAGGCGGCGGCAAGCGGAAGTGGCAAAATGTTGTGGGGTTTCCCGGCAGCCTGGCGGTGGCGGCAAGCGTCGAGCTAAGTGGTTACCGCTGCGATAGGAGGTGCCATGCATAGACGCGGAGGAGCTTGTGAAGGTGTGAATGGGGACCAGAGGGGGTGGCGGGCGGGGTGACGATTTTTGTGACGTGGGGATGGTGAGGGTTTTCTTTTTTTATTTTTTGAATTGGGCGGTGAGGGTTTTCTGCCCCACAAAGAATTTCGGAGGCAACGGTTTGCTAGAGCCAACCGTGTGTGATTGACGCAACAAGCAAAATGAAAGTCATTGCACACGGTTCCAATTTTGGGAACCGTGTGTGAGTGACGTACTACCTCCGTCCTGGTTTATTGGTCCCCTTTGTAATTTGTACCAAATTTCGACCAAATATTTAACTAAGCAATGTTATGCATGTCACCAAAAATTATATCATTGAACAATATGTTCAAATACGCATCCAACGTTATAATTTTTGCTGACCTGCACTAACATTTTGTCAGTTAAATCTTTGGTCAAAATTTAACACAAATTACAAAGGGGACCAATAAACAAGGATGAAGGTAGATTCCATCAGCCGAACTGATTGCATCCATATCCCACAGTTAGACATAAGTAAACATAGATTAAACATACTCAGACATAGATAACAAGCGTACACGTACACAAGCATAGTTCAACCATAAGTACATAGTTCAACCGTCATTAAGCATGCTCAAGCGTACATAGTTCGATCCCACATCTCATCTCACATGCCGGCACGATCCTGAAGCTTCTCCAGGTACTCGACGTACGCGTCGTGTGCCACCCTACAAGAATACTTCTGCTTGAAGGAGCCAATGGCCCATCATTTTGCATGCGCCAGAACACTTTGATGCGCATCATGAAGCCTGTGGTTGCGAAATGGGCATCGATAGCCGTCGTCCCAGGTCCTAATACACCTGTTATGCATTCCCGCATAAAGCTCCCTTAGGATTTGCCTCTTGTACCTCCTCTGGACATCTTCATCCTTGTTGTCCATATCGTGAGACAGCACCTATACAAATAGTAAAAAAAAGTGGCGTCAAATTAAGGTTTACAAACTAATCTCTAGCGAACATTTGGCAGTTGCCAAAATTTGGCATCAAATCAATGATTACATGCCGTGAAGTAGGATTAGGAATTTATGGCTATTTATTTATACATATCCAGATATAATGGTTCGATTTTTAAGCACAGTCGTGTATGTACAGAGCAATCTTGAAGAAAATAATGGCACAAACATATGTAGGTCATTCAAAATCAATTGTTAACTCCTGGCTAGGAATGATTAGCACGAACACTAACCCTAGTCGGATTACTAGCAGAAATCATTTGCACGGATGAAACAACTAATCACTTATCACTTGTACCATTCAAACAATCAATACACTACACGGATCTAACGAAACTTACTCAAATTTCATGGATTGGGAGAACATAACCATAGGATTTGTGTTCCAAAAAGGGGGAGGCATGAGTAACCAGAGAAACCCTATATTTGACACATAAATGGGTATAGATGACTAACCAGTTGTCCGTCGTCGCCGGAGTCGTCGTCGGAGTGGTCGCCGGAGTCGTCGCCGGGGTCGTCGCCCGAGTCATCACCAGAGTCGGTGTGGAACTCTGCCTCCGGCTCTGGAAGCTTGACGCCGTCGATGATGTCAGGGTGCAGCGATACCTCGCCGGCGGTGACGGTGACCTCTGTCTCCATCTCCATGTCGTGCTCTGGTGCTTCAGCAGCCCCGGCGTCGCCACTCCCTCTGATGGGGCACTTCGGCGGCATCCTCATACACTAACGGCTTTGAGGACTGAGAGCGGCGTCGAGGATGCAAGCGGAGAGAGAGGATTGTGTGTGTGCCGAGGATGGGGGTGCGGCCGCTCGGGCGCACCATTAATATGGAGTAGTGGGAGAGAGGCGGGCGGCAGTCAAACCGCTGGCTCGCCTCCCGGTGAGCCTGTGCACTGGACTGCTGGCATGCCTATCGTTGTTTCACATAGCTACTCGCACGCCTCCCACTAACACTGCGCAACGAGCACGCCTCTGTCAATTCACACACCTGCACGCACGCCTCCCGGTCTGCCTGCGCGGTGGACTGCTCGCATGCGTCCCGTCAACTCACGCCTGCTCGCACGGCACACGGGTCACGTGGCGGCACGTATATTGTTTTTCTATTTGGATGACTAATGGTGCCGCTTTATTACTTAACCGAAGCATGGCACGTATCCATTGTTGGTCTAATGCTCACGGTTCGAATAAATAATCCGTTATGGATATTGGTTCCCAATTATTAATAATCTCTCATTTGTAGTTAGATAAAGACTACATCAAAACTGGTCTCAAATTTGACAAAAAAAAGTACAATGCCACTTTGTATTGGTGTCCATATGACAACACGATAAGTTTCATGAACTTCAAATAAGTTTTGGATGTACTCGAATTTAAAAATCAAGATTCTCAATGTTTGAAATTTCTTGCACGGGAAGTAAACATGCACCCAGTGAGCAACATGTGTTTTTGCAATCCATTTAGGTGCACTATCACGTGTGCATATAGCTCAAATTTGATTTTTGCACATTATACCCGTAGAAAATCAATAAAATAATGTACTAAAACATCTTAATGATCTCTGTTTTTTTTCAGAATTAAAACGCCCCTCCTTTGGTAACATATGTTCACCACGGGATAATTTAACATGCATCATAGTTGTGGTCGATTCGCGGCGTGTGTGGGTGTGTGTGCCTGGGGGGTGCCGGTGGCTCGCGGTACACTACGAGTTGTGAGCCACCATGTGGGTTGGCCATTTTGTTAGGCAGGTGCCACATCAGAGTCGTGAATTTGTTATTTAAAACATTACACAAACCTTTCATACATACATGTTTTGGCCACATGCAGTCGATGATTATCCTAAACAACACTCGATACTCGCGTGTGACGCTTTCTGTGGGCCCGCGAGGTCATCGTTCATCACTTTGACGAACAGCCGGCAGTGAGGTTAATTTGACCATCAAGGTAGAATCTTTTTTGTTTGTGTTATGGTGGTATATAGTACGCGTCGAAGAGGTGGGAGGGGACTAGCATATATACTATATGTACACGTCCATGAACAAGTACACCTCACTCAGTGTCGGGACTTTTCGGTTTTCGAGGCACGTGCCACATCAAAGTTGTGAAATTGGCTATTCAAACATCACACAACACCTCTTTGGGCCACATGCATGCAGGCGGTGGTTATCCTAGCTAGGCACTCACGTGTGACGCTTCCATCTGTGGGCCCACGAGGCCATCGTCGATGCATGCATCACTTTGACCTACATCGGGAGAGGTTAATTAATTTCACCATCGAGGAGAACTCTTTTTGGGTTGTATTACGGTAGGAGCATATAGTATGCGTCGAAGAGGGGGAAGGGGACCATCATATGTAGTACCCTTCATGAACCTCGCTCTGTGTGGGGGTGAGGGAGTCCTGGACTAGGGGGTGTCCGGATAGCCGAACTATCATCACGGCCGGACTCCAAGACTATGAAGATACAAGATTGAAGGCTTCGTCCCGTGTCCGGATGGGACTTTCCTTGGCGTGGAAGGCAAGCTTGGCGATACGGATATGTAGATCTCCTACCATTGTAACCGACTCTGTGTAACCCTAACCTATCCGGTGTCTATATAAACCGGAGGGTTTTAGTCCGTAGGACGAACAACAATCATACCATAGGCTAGCCTCTAGGGTTTAGCCTCCTTGATCTCGTGGTAGATCTACTCTTGTACTACCCATATCATCAATATTAATCAAGCAGGAGTAGGGTATTACCTCCATCGAGAGGGCCCAAACCTGGGTAAAAACACCGTGTCCTTTGTCTCCTGTTACCATCCGCCTAGACGCACAGTTCGGGACCCCCTACCCGAGATCCGCCGGTTTTGGCACCGACATTGGTGCTTTCATTGAGAGTTCCTCTGTGTCGTCACCGATAGGCCCGATGGCTCCTTCGATCATCAACAACGACGCGGTCCAGGGTGAGACTTTTCTCCCCGGACAGATCTTCATATTCGGCGGCTTTGCACTGCGGGCCAATTCGCTTGGCCATCTGGAGCAGATCGAAGCTACGCCCGCCATCGTGTCAGGTTTGGAAGTTTGAACTATATGGCCGATATCCGCGGAGACTTGATCTTCGACGGATTCGAGCCGCAGCCAAGCATGCCGCACTGTCTCGATGGGCATGATCTAGCTCTGCAGCCGAACAAAGGCCACGGAGGCCGCACCAAAGATCCGCCCCGACCCTTAATCCGGAGCAGGATTCCCGATCGAGGATGAGTGGTTGGACACCGCCTCGGGGGCTACAATCTCTACGGCGATTGAGCCGAACTCAATCCCTGTCCTTTGCAAAGGCCTCGACTCCGGTGCCGACTCCTCTCCGGACCAACCTCCGCTACCCTAATCGAATCCGATTGGGCGCCAATCATGAAGTTCACTGCCAGGACATCTTTCAAGACTCGCCTTTGGCGACATCCTGAATTCACTAAAGTCTCTCTCTTTATCCGGAGAGCCCTGGCCGGACTACGGACAGGAAGGTTGGGATACGGACGACGAGAAAATTCAAAGCCCACCCACCACCCACTTTATAGCCACTGTCGATGATCTAACCGACATGCTCGACTTCGACTCCGAAGACATCGACGGTATGGACGACGATGCCGGAGATGACCAAGACCCAGCGCCTACAGGGCACTGGAAGGCCACCTCGTCATATGACATATACATGGTGGACATCCCAAAAGATGGGAACGACGATGGAACAACGGAGGATGACCCCTCCAAGAAGCAACGACTGCCGGCGTCGGTGGCGCCGCTCTAAATCCCGCCACAATAAAATGGTGATTCCGCACGGAGATAATAACACCCCGACAGTGCGAAGACAACCCCTCCAGCAGGACTCGGCGCGGGAGGAGGAGAAGCAAGTCCGCACGACGGCGGCGGCAGAAAAGAGAGGTCGAGGACGATAATTATGCGCCTCCCTCCGAGATGAGGCAAGCCTCGACGACGATTTAATTTGTCGTGCCTCGAGGATCCCGCCAAACAGGAGCGTTTCAAACGCAGGCTTATAGCCACGGCAAGCAGCCTCAAGAAAAGCAGCAACAGCTTAGAGCTGACCAAGACCTGCTGGTGACGGATGGATCAAGTCCTTGCAGCCAAGAGTATGAACTCGAACGCCCTCCAAAAGCTACCCCAAACGCAGGCCGTTGCCTCGGCCGAGGAGGAAGCACCCAAGTCACCAGCGACGACATGGCAGACCGGCCACCCGTGGTCATGCGACAGAGAAGCCTCTCGCCCTCCGCTCAAGCCACACCCCGACGCCACTCAAAAAGTACCAAGGCACGGGAAAACGCGCCGGACTTGCGAGAAATATTGGAGGATAAGGCAAAACATACAAGATCGATCTACGGATCGCGTGGGCGCCCAACGACGCGGGATGATTACCGTCGCGCCGGATACAGCAAACCCGGCCGGGCTGAACACATTAGACAAAGCTCATATGAGCTACGTCGTGATATAGCCCAATAGAGAGGCGCCACACACCCACTATGATTCACAGATGAAGTAATGGATCATCAAATCCCCGAGGGCTTTAAACCCGTAAACATCGAATCATACGATGGTACCATAGATCCCGCGGTCTGGATCGAGGACTATCTCCTCCATATCCACATGGCTCGCGGTGATGGTCTACATGCCATCAAATACCTCCCACTCAAGCTTAAAGGACCAGCTCGGCATTGGCTCAATAGCCTGCCAGCAGAATCAATTGGTTGTTGGGAGGACCTGGAAGCCTCATTCCTTGATAACTTCCAGGGCACATATGTGCGACCACCAGACGCCGATGACCTTAGCCACATAATTCAGCAGCCAGAAGAATCGGCCAGACAATTTTGGACACGGTTCCTAACAAAGAAAAATCAAATCGTTGACTGTCCGGATGCAGAGGCCCTTACAGCCTTCAAACATAACACCCTCGACGAATGGCTTGCCCGGCACCTAGGACAGGAAAAGCCAAAATCCATGGCAGCCCTCACAACACTCATGACCGCTTCGTGCGGAGAGGACAGCTGGCTAGCTCAAGCAACAACTTGGCCAAACACCCCGATAGTTCGGATACCAAGGACAGCAATGGCGGTCGCGTCGCAACAAGAACAAGCGCCGCATTAACGGCGATAATGTGAAGATACGGCCGTCAATGCCGGATTCGAGGCTCTAAACCCGTCAGCGGAAGAAGACATTCAAAAGAAATACCAGGCCCATCCAACTTGGACCGAATACTCGATCGCTTGCGGATACATGGCACTTCAAAAACCAGCCAATCACACCAACAGGATTGTTGGGTGTTCAAGCAAGCAGCAAGTTTAGTGCGAACTCAATGACAAGGGGCTGCATAGCGATGACGAGGAAGAGCCCCGGCCGCCGAACAATAGAGGACAGAAGGGTTTTCCCACACAAGTGCGAACGGTGAACATGATATACGCAACCCACATACCCAAAAGGGAGCGGAAGCGTGCACTAAGGGACGTATATGCGATGGAGCCGGTTGCCCCAAAGTTCAACCCATGGTCTTCCTGCCCGATCACCACCACCCCACTAGCATTCGTCACGGCGGTTTCGCTGCATTGGTTCTTGACCCAATTATTGACGGATTTCACCTCACAAGAGTCCTGATGGACGGCGGCAGCAAATTGAACCTGCTTTATCGGATACAAAGGCGCAAAATGGGCATAGACCCCTCAAGGATTAAAACTACAAATACGACCTTTAAAGGCGCCATACCGGTGTAGAGGCCAGTTGTACGGGCTCGCCACACTCAAAGTGGTCTTCGGATCCCGGATAACTTCCGGCGAAGAGTTAATCTTCGACATCGCCCGTTCCCGCAGCGGCTATCATGCACCGCCGGATGAACCGCACGGTAAAGTTCAATGTGGTGCCGCACCACGATACCTCAAGCTCAAGATGCCAGGCCCTCGAGGAGTAATCACGGTCAATGGAAACACGAACGCTCTCTCCGAGCGGAGGAGCACACGGCGGCCCTCGCGGCGGAGGTACAAAGCAGCCTCTCACAACAATTCTCGAGTCCGCCACTAAGCGTCCGCCACCGCTGCCGCGCCGAGTAACCCACAACAAGACCGCTGCACGATTCAAGCATGCGAGTAATCCGCCCCAACCCCAGCCCTCGCGAAATTACGGCCAAGATTATGCGTACATAACTACCTCCGGAGATACCATGGGCATAAGGGAGGGCACGACCACGCACGCCCGAATGCGGCTCAACCGCACTGGGGCCCCGATTGTGTCATTCTTTTTCTTTTTTCCTTTTTATTCCTTTTTCTTACTTTCAGGGCTCCGTTTTCCAGAAGTCCTGTCCGGCACTAGAATCGCCGAACTCACGATGCAACAGCCAGGGAAGCAGAAAGCTACGTTGAAGTGTTCAGGTGGTCTCTATTACGAGCATTATACCTGTTTTACATACCATCCCGCAGCTTACCCCTGGAGGGGGACATGTTAGATAGTCCCATCCCTTGCTTATCGCACTATTTGTATCGTTCTGCCTTCATTGCAGTACCTTTTTGAATAAACAATGCATAGCTTTTGCCTATTATTGCACTCCTTTATTTATCTATATATATGTTCATTTCATGACATTACGCACTCGTACACTTTGGTACGGCCAATACACCAGGGGATTAAGTACCCCAACATTATGGTGTGATAAGTCTGAACACTTTCACAAGTGCGGCACCCCGAACTTATAGCATTATATGAATCGGATCCGAATCATGTCTTGGGTCAATAGTTGGGTTTGCCCGGCTCCCGTGTTTTGGTACCTTACGTTCCGTTATATCGGCTAAGGTAGCACGGGAGAACCATCGCGATTGTGCCCCAGCTTGAGCTGGGTCGAGCACCTCGATGGAGAAAGCTAAACTGACCGTCATGATAGGGCGAGAGCCGATCGCTGTTCGAGAGGTTTTTCGGTCCCTAAAGACTTATGCCGCTTAGAGCGAGGAACCGGAGTTGTCCGCCAAGGCATGGATAGCGCCCCAAACTCGGTCTTCGAATACTAGGGGCTTCACCAAATTTAAAATTATAGAATTCTATGGCTAAGTGAGAGTGTTCAATCATTATAAGTCCGTTGCCTTGTTCGTTGTGTTGAGCGCCTCCTAGATTGACCCAAGAATGGGAACAAGAGTGCTCAAGTTTATCCCAACACCCCAAAGACTTCATGGCATGGGGGCTGAAGCCAACGACTTGCCATCTCTCAAATTTGATAAACGGCTGCACGTAAGATAATATTTTAAATTAACAAGCGTTGCTTAGCGATATGAACAAGTTTTCGGACAGGATAACAAATGCGAGTCTATTCAAAATTACATCTCTGGAGCACTCATCCGCTATTCGGCGGGCACTCTTCAGAGGCCCTCATAGTACATTTCGGCGCATGATGCTCCTTGCCCTTCGGTGGCCCGTCTGTCACAAGCTTCTCCGCATCCAGCTTGCCCGGCAGCACTTTAGCACGGGCAGGGGCCCGACGGACACCTTCAATGCAGACGAGCGCTTGATGACTTCAATCCGTGGACAAAGGCCCACCACCGCTGCACTAAGCCAAGTAGCTCCTGTGCATGGCTTCCAAGAGCCACATCCGCACTATAAGGCCCTTCATGGCCTGTTCGGCGACCTTGTGGAGCTCGACCAGCTGCTTCAGCTGGTCGCTCAGGGCACTGGATGTCCGCCTCAAAGATACCGAGACCGAACACCTTTTCCGCCGAGCTCCCTCCTTGGCGCGATAGAATGCGGCACCATCAGACACACTTCGGGGCAAATCTGCGAATGCTCCTGGAGAGCTCCGAATCCGGGTAAGTAATAGGTAATTCACTTTCACATGCTTGCTTTGCATAAAGAATGCCTTACCCGCCGCTATCTTCTTTAATGATTCAATTTCTTGGAGGGCTTTTTGGGCCTCGGCCTTAGCAGCTTTGGCACTCTCAAGAGCCGAGGCGAGCTCGGACTCTCGAGTCTTCGAGTCACGCTCCAAACTCTCGTGTTTTTCCATGAGAGCTTGGAGCTCTTGCCGTACCTTGGCCAGTTGTGCCTCCCCCTTCTCTCGCTCGATGCGCTCCGCGACCGCTTTGTTTTCAGCCACGAACACCGCTTCCTTCAGGGTTGCCACCTCGTTCGTGGCCCCTGCAGTACCCATGTTACTCCTGTTATTTTTTGCAACCAAAACCTTTCTATAAGGTATTTCTTTAATAAGGTATTACTTACCTTCCTTGTCCTTGAGCTGCTTCTTGGCAAGGCCGAGCTCGTTCTCGGACCGCTCGAGGCTTTGCTTCAATGCATCGACCTCCGCAGTCAGTGCGGCAGAGGTCAGCACCGTAGCCTGCATTCCCATATTGACATACTTATGTTAGACTCCTGCGATATCTTTTAGATCCTTAGTCCGCTTTTCTTTCCAACACGAACTAAGCATCGTGGCTACTGTCTATGCGGTAATATTTTTACATATTCTAAACTTACCTCAAAGCCTCGTTAGAAGGCTGGTATAAGCTTTCGGTCAGCCCGCTCTTGGCGGATCTGAATCTGTCTGGATCACCGCACTCATAACAAAGGCGGTGCTCCTCCTCGATGGAAGCGCTATTAAGCGCCCAAGAGCTATCCGGTGCCTCCGTTGGACGGAGGACACTGGCGTCTTACCCTTCTTACGAAGGACTGCTTGCCGGACTCGGAGCAGCTGAAGGTTCCGGCATGGAGTCCGGACAAGGGTCGGGCTTAGAGCCCTGGGGGTCTTTCCCCACGCGCTCGAGTCCGGAGGTTGCCTCGTGGCGCCTCCTGCGCCACCTCCTCTTGACCAGGCCCCCTTGGGCACCACCTGGCCGTCGTCAGCGTGAGGCGAGGAGGCGGTCGGAAGCGGCACTCTCCATTTCCGACGAACCCGGGGACCCGCCGACAAAGTGGCGAACTTCGCCTTTGGGCTGGCTGCATGATTGTGCGGCATTAGAGAACACTATGCAATGATAAAAATCCATGGGTATCCGGACACTTACGATCTCGCCAGGCTTGGCCCTTGTTGGCCAATCCTCCTCGTCGTTGTCGACGTTGGTAGAGAAGTCCGGAGGAAGGGTTCTTCCTTCTGATTCTCCGGCCTCCCGGTTAGGGGCGGCCTTCCTTTCCTCTCCTCTTCACCGGGGAGAAGCTTTTTTCCTCCTCCTCGCCCTCGGGAGAAGATTCTGCTTAGAATCGACAAGACTGCATCGGGAGCTCTTCGAGTTCCCGTGGCCTCCCTCTTAGCCTTCTTCTCCGACACCACATGGGTACCGGAGCCAGCAGCCCGTCAATCGAGCGTCCGCTGGGTCTTCCGGAAAGGAGCCGGACAGTTAATCTGTCCGACGTCTTCACCAGTCTGTCAAAGATCGGGGAGTTTTAGATCCCACATAGAGTCAATCTATGAAAAAAAGAGTCCCGTAAAGGGTAAAATAACTTACCTCGCCGGCTTGACGCTGCGAGCTGTATCCACGATCTTCATGAGCGGATGAGGGAGCCTCGGCGCCTTTGAACAAGCACCTTCCGTGCATCTTCGTGCGTAGTGTCAAGAGCCTTTTAGAGTCGAGTGCTGTGCCGGATCGAACTCCCACAATTTGAAGGCCCGTTGTTGGCATGGGAGAATCAAGGCGGATGAGCATCACTGGATTACGCTGACAAGCCCGAGATTCTTGTCCACCAGGTTTCAGACGCATGTTTGGAGTCCGGATGTCTCGTCCAATTCCCCACGCCAGGCCCGCTCTCCTTCCATGACGAGAGCCGTGTGGGAAGCCAGATCTGAATTGGGGCCGCCACCCATTTGGGGTCGCGTGGCTCGGTGATGTAGAACCACCCGATTGCCACCCCTTTATTGTCTCCACAAAGGAGCCCTCGAGCCATAGGACTTTGGCCATCTTGCCAACCATGGCGCCTCCGACTCCGCTTGGTGGCCGCCCACTACCTTTGGCCTGACGTTAAAGATCTTCAGCCATAAGTCAAGTGGGGCTGGATGCGAGGAAGGTTCGCACACGACGATGAACGCCGAGATGTTGAGGATGAAATTCGGGACCAGGTCGTGGAAGTCCAGGCCGTAGTAGAACATGAGCCCCGGACAAATGGGTGAAGTGGAAAACCTAGTCCATGGAGGAAGTGGGGAGAAACACCACCTCTCATGGGGCCTGGGGTTGGAATGAGCTGCCCTGTCGGGCAGCTCTGTCGCGATATCGCCGGACAAATATCCGCCTCCCGCAGTCTTGTGATGTGCCCTCCGTGACGGAGGAGGCCATCCACCTGCCTCCCGCCTCCCGACATGGTTGGAGAAGGTTGAGGTGGGATGTGCGGACTTGGGCGCCGGAGCTCGAAAAGGAAATGGATGAGCAAAGGAGGAAGAAGGCGAGGGTGAAAAGGTGGATCCTTATCCCTTATATGGACGGACGGCTATGCGCCCCCACCAGCCAGTAAAACTCGCTTATCTCCCAAGCGCCAGAATCAATGGCGCGATGGGTTACCCACGTCCGTATTGATGAAAATCTCGGAATAAGGGCACGATCTATGCTTTGATAAGACGCTCCAGGAAACCGCCTCGCTAAACGCTACCGAGGTGGAACAAGAAAACAATTAATATAAAGACCTGCCACGGTGTGACGTCACGCTGAATACGCCAGCAGATCTGGCAAAAGTTATTCTCTCTACGGTGGTATGTGGAACTTGTTTTGCAGAGCCGGACACTATCCTTGTGTTCAAAACCTTCTATGAAGTATTCAGAGGAGGAACCCGCCTTGCAATGCCGAAGAAAATATGGACGCCGGACTCATCGTCATTGAAGCCTGGTTCAGGGGCTACTGAGGGAGTCCTGGACTAGGGGGTGTCCGGATAGCCGAACTATCATCACGGCCGGACTCTAAGACTAGAAGATACAAGATTGAAGGCTTCATCCCGTGTCCGGATGGGACTTTCCTTGGCGTGGAAGGCAAGCTTGGCGATACGGATATGTAGATCTCCTACCATTGTAACCGACTGTAACCCTAACCTATCCGGTGTCTATATAAACCGGAGGGTTTTAGTCCGTGGGACTAACAACAATCATACCATAGGCTAGCTTCTAGGGTTTAGCCTCCTTGATCTCGTGGTAGATCTACTCTTGTACTACCCATATCATAAATATTAATCAAGCAGTGAGTAGGGTATTACCTCCATCGAGAGGGCCCGAACCTGGGTAAAAACATCGTGTCCCTTGTCTCCTGTTACCATCCGCCTAGACGCACAGTTCGGGACCCCATACCCTAGATCCGCCGGTTTTGACACCGACAGGGGGGTTTACGGTTTTTAGGCATGTGGCACATCAAATTTGTGCATTTTGGGTATTCAACATATGTTTGGCCCACATGAAAAGCGATGGTGGTTGTCCTCTCGCACCCACTTAAGCGGTTATCAGCAATATCGATGCTTTTCATCTGTGGGCCCGCTTGGTCCATCACTACTTTTTGCCTGACAATAAGAGAGGTTAATTTGACTTAGGAGGATTATTTTTTGCTTGTATATATATATATATATATATATATATATATATATATATATATATATATATATATATATATATATATATATATATATATATATATATATATATATATATATAGGTCATGCTCGGGATGACATGATACAGTTTGAGTACACACACATGCATGTGTACGCATGAATCCCTCCATCGAGTCAAAGTGGCTAGAACAACGACACGTCATGAACCTATCTCGCTCTGTGTGGGGATTGTACGATTTTTGACGCACGCGTCACATCAATTTTGTGAAATGGTATTCAAACATGCATGCACGCATCACCTCCATACATATGCATGTAGTGGTTGTATTCGAACAGTACACTCCCTTGCGTGGTTATCAGCGACAAGCCTATATATTCGTGGGCCCGCGTGGACATCCATGATCACCTTGACCGACAACAAGATAGGTTACCATGGCATATTCTTCCTTTGGTTCGTGTTATCGTAGTATAGATCATGGTGAGATTCAGACCTAATTAAGTTTGAGCGCATATACTATGCACGCATGAATCCCCATCGTCGGCTTGAAGTGTGGTGTAACATATATATGCATCGTCAACCTAATCCTCACTCGGTGTGGGGATTTCTAGTTCGAAATCACGGTGCCACATGAAAGTTGTTCCATTGTGTATTCAAAAACACACCTCTCCATACATATGTTTGGGCCACACGCATGCAGTGGTTGTCTTCGGGGACTAGCTACTTGTGTGATTATTGACGAGATAGCCCATCTCCGGGGTCGCATGGACGGCCATCACTTTGACCAACAACAAGAGAGAGGTTGTACGACCAAGGTGGATTATTCTTGGTCCATTTTACGATCCATCTTGGTGAGATGCCTCACTGGCCCGCCGACTGAAAGTGTGTGTGTGTGTGTGGGGGGGGCTACTACTTATGCTTTGCTAGGTGAACCTCGGTTGGGGGGGCATGCATTCATAGCTTAGGATTCCCTTCGTGCCGACACGAGGGGGCTGCTAGCTACTTCAGTTTGCTAGGTGAACCTCGGTTGGGGGGCATGCATTCATAGCTTAGGATTCCTCTCGTGCCGGCTACGAGGGGCAAGCAATACTTGCGCTTTTATAGAGATAGGTGCCACATCGAAGTTGCATTTGGTATTTGAACATCAAACCACCCTTTTCATAAATAAATTTGGTCCACATGCAAGCGTGTTCGTGTTCTAACCCTCTCTCGCATCATTTTTCGCCAAATTTATGAACATTAGACAAGTCGGATGATGCAACAGACACGATTCACTCAAACTAACCATGTGCCATGCTGGTGCCCCTAACACGCACACATCCGCATAGTACATTGGGCTCCACGAGGCTTCCCCTCCCAAAAATATCTACCTGCCTGCAACTTTTTTCTGTTTGATAACACACAGTTATTGTGTTTCGACCATGTGTGATGTTTCTTGTTCCCAATTCCGCCTGCATCCCTCGAAAATATCTTCCCGCCTCAAGGGTTTTTCTATTTCATAACACAC